>SNQJ01S0039018.1:15522-27654 GCA_010110895.2 Picea sitchensis | reverse complement strand
ACGGTTGAGATGTCCTTCGGACTTCAAGTTTCAGGAAATTCAACTCTCAACTGAAACTCTCAAAGTGATTTCCACGAAGCCACTGATCTGCTAACATGTATATCCTGGTGATCAATGGTGAGGATATACTTCGACTACCTCACCTCCTCCTGGTCCATGAACTTACGGAGTTGTGAATATTGTGCCACCTATCCTTCTTGATGATGGACAGTCCCAAATTACTTCGGGACTTCAAAACTTTGGTAAGTCCACTCTTTTGCATGTGTAAAGCACTAAGGTTTGTGTACCTTTCTTTGATAAGAAGACTGTTGGTCCTCTACATTGTGATCCAATGGCTATTGTCTCTCCTCCTCCTGAGCTTCTAATTTCTTTTGACTTAGAAGATTTTCTAAGTTTTCAAAGGTTTCAACCTTTTCTCCTCCTACGAGTCCATATCTTGGACCTCGTCTTCACTTCTGAAAATCACTATCTCTTCTGAGCTTGATGTCCTTGAATATTTTGATTTCCCACGCACTCCTTGCGTTCTTGGGATTTCGATAGCTCGGTTCAAAGGATTTCTCGAAAAGAAAGTATTCCCATACTCCTTGTGTTCCTCTGTCCTAGTTCTTCGACGCTTGGTTGTTCCTTGACGTTGTGCACTCCTTGCACTTGGTCTAAGCTCCCTTTGTTCTCTCTGAACTCCTCTGAGTCAATCTGAGACTCTGTCGATGCATTCCTTGCGTATGAGATGCACACCTTGCATATGAGTTTCATAAGAGAAACAATCGAAACTTATCCAGTTTCATATCAACCTCATATGATTAACTCTTAACAATCATACATGAACGAAATGTACTAAATCACACACACAGAATGCAACATTCATTCAATCACACATCAAAATGAACACAGTCCGAAGGATTTGGACAATTTTGTCTGTTCTATTAATTCATGAAACAAATTACATAGTATTGCAGTTCTTCACTACGTCTTTCTTCTACTCTATTTTGTCTCTATTGATCTCTCTCTCACTATATCTATTACAATACAACAACAAACTATCTAAGGAGTGGCTCCACGAGTTCTCTCTGTCCTATCTGCAACCTATCCTATCAGGTCTTAGTGGTTACCTACATTGTCCTATTACATTAACTATCAGTTATCACCCAATAAGATCTGACACTCTATATATGCAACTCCATACAGTCGTATAAGACTTTACAACCAAGATATATCAAAAAACGTTGTTTCCAAAATATCTTAACAACTCGATTTACTTATGAGTTAAATGTTGATTTGAAATTCTACCATGTTGAGATGTCGTATCCCTTCCTCCACACTTGCGTCTTTGACTTTGAAGGCGATGCTCCTACGTCAGGATAGGTCTCAAATAATGGGATCCCAAAAAGGGTTGGATCTACGGGAAAAAAAAAAGTCTTAAAAATGAATGGTACCACTACGAGTAGAATGAAGAGAGGAAGCTAATGAACTAAGTCACCAATAAGGGTGTGGTCAAGTCGTAGCCATTTTTTTTAGTCATGTTGAGTTATACTCCGATATGAATAATATTGCAGTGTCGAAAGGCCCAAATTCTTAACATGAAAAAACGTGTAGTAAGTTTGCCACGAGAATGAAGGAGGTAAATTTGCATGACAATAGATCTAGTTTTTTCTATGTTTTTTTTTGTCCCAAAGGTTAGGGTATGTATGATTTCTACAAACAAGGGTTTTCCCTGTGTTTTATCTCTCTGATATACGTGCATGGCCCAACAATAGTACTAAACCAAATATCTCAGGGAACCAATTAAAGAGGCTAAATTGTACTTTTATCAGTACTACTTGACTACCTAGGTAATAAAGAGTATCTTCCCAAGTGATGTTCTTAGTGACACTATAGCAGTGAGGTGGTTGATCGGTTTATCTACAGAGGGATTCATGATACCTAGGTTGATCTGTATACAAGTGTTGTTTGATGCACGACCACTTGATGGGGTACCAACATGGGTTACATGGGTGGCCAACAATGTGTGCTTAAGTACCACTTTTAGTCCATGCGTGTATGCTTCCCTGACAATGGATTTATGCGTTGAACGACAAATCTTTGTAGATTTAAGATGCCGAAATACGTCTCTATTTTGAAAAAAATAACCCACAATTTTTTGCCAAGGAAAGAGCTCTGATACCACTTACAATATTCCAGATGTTATGTAATATGCCGAACAAAAATATTTAGCAAGAAGCAATGGAACAACAAGAATATAGCTAGAGAAATACCAGAATAATACCATAAATAGCACTTTTATTAAAGATATAAATGTTCACTTGCCTCTTCGAGGGGGAAACCTCCACTAGATCAAATCTCTATTACAATAATCTCCAAGGAAAAAATATTCAATACCTCCTACTCTTATTTATACTAAATTGTACCTTCTAAGGAAACTTCTAGAGAAAGATCTTTCTAGAAGAGGAAGCTTCTATTAGGTCTTCTTATATTAACTTATTCTCCTTTATTTATTATGTCTTATTAACTAATGTTAGCCTTTATTACATAGAAAACATATCCTACTAACTAATGACCCACTAAGAGGGGTTAGGATCAGATCCTAGCAGCTTCTTCTTTGACATTTTCATCATGATCATAAGGAATATGCCATGCATCATAACTTTCCAATGTATTTCCTTCATCTGCATTCCCATGAAATAACCCATCTCTACTTGAAAAAAAATTATGTCTGGAGGGATCAAACATCTTATATGCTTTGTGATCATAACAGTAACCAATAAAATGCACTTGATTGCTTCTGTTTCTAGTTTTCTCCTATCCTCTTTAGGAACACGAGAAACAGTTTTACTTCCAAATATTCTTAAATGGATTATTGTTGGTATATAACCATAAAGAGCTTCAAAAGGCGTTTTATGGTCCAAACTTTTAGTAGGACATTAATTTTTTAAATAAATTGTAGAAATAGCTTCAACCCAAAATCCAATTGAAATATTTTTACATTTTAACATGCTTCATGCACATTCCACTCAGGTTCTATTCTTTCTCTTGATGACTACACATTCCACTTGATGAATGCATTGGATGTATACTCTATCCCTTGATCTGATTGGAGGATCTTGATGTATTTCCCTGTTTTTTTCTCAACCATATTTTAAAACCCTTTAAAGTATTCAAATACATCATTTTTCTTTCTCGGAAAATAAACCCATGTATATTTTGTGCAATCATCAATAAAATTCAAGAAATAGTCTGTTCCACCAAGTGATCTTTTCTACATAGGACCACACACATCTGTATGCACAAGTTCAAGAATATCTCATTTTACCTTATCTGTATAAGTAGAGAATTCGTATCTATGAATCTTCCCTAATGCACACCCTTCACATGTAGAGTGTTCATTCATAAGCACTAGAAGTCCTTCTACCATTCCTTGTTTTCGAAGTAGCAACACATTATGATAGTTAAGGTGGTCATACCTTTGGTGCCATAAAACTTATGTTGTCATGGTTGTGGATGCCATCACTTGATGATTTTTCCTCTTCACATCAAGTTTGTATAAACCTATGACTCTGACTCTTGTTGCAACAATCTTGTAATGACTTTGCATATATTTTACCACACAATGCAACTTTAAAAATTCTACCTTTAAATCTTGATATGTTATGGTGGAGACTGAAATTAATTTTGTCTTTATGCCAGGCACATACATCACATTTTTAATCTTTTTAACACAACCATTTGGTAATGTCACAGATACATCACCATATACTTTAACTTGATGTGAGTGATCATCCCCAAGATATATATTACCACAATTATTTGTTTCATGATAATTTTCAAAACAATCATTATTACAAGATATATGTATGGATACACTAGAATCAACATACCATGCATTTGAGTCATTTGTTTCAATGCACAAGGACACATCTGAAATAAATAATCTTGGATTTTTGAAATCATCATTCATTTTTTTCTCTTACATCAAACAAACGATATTTCCTTTTATAGCAATCTCTAGCATGGTGTCCAAATTTTCCAGAGTAAGAACATGCATAATTCATTTTGACATTAGCATCAAACTTTGGTGTCATACCTTGTTGTGGCTTTGCATATGGTGGCTTTCCAGGCGGTGCTTTCCTTTGAAAGGTGCTTTCCCTTTTGTCATTAATGCTACATCAGAACTTTGAGACCTTTGATTAAGTTTCTTTCACATTTCTTCCTCATGCATARGCATACCTGCCAACTCTTCAAAAGTAGAAGCCTTCTCCCTTGCTCCAGTGATAAATTTTGCACGTTGATCGCTCCATGCTTCACCAACTACCAAATATTTTTTTCCAGAGCAACGACTCCTCTTGTACACTGCAACAAATCCTCAAGTTGTCTTCCTTTACTCAACTGTGAGTTGGTCATACGACATTAAAGAACTCCCGACAGATGCACCAATAATCAAAAGAACCCACGAGCAGGTGATGTCTGTCCTTCAATGCTCTTCTGCATCGTAGTCTCCTCCAACAATGGTGGCACACGACCCTCTCGATGTAGGAATCAGTGGAAAGAACAGTCAGCATCCAATGATCTATTTTCTGTTGGCGATCAACTCCTCGTACCCAAGAAACCCCTCGAAATGGGAGCTAAAGTCAAAATCTTGAGGAGAGATTTGTTATTGTCTGAAAGACAACGATAAACACTTCACACAGGTCGCAGGTTCCACAGGAGCTTTCATAAATTCATATTTGAATCAAGTTTAACATTTCACAAAGTCTATACCTGGCCATTTGCTCTCCCTCGGCAAAGAAAACAATTCATTTAAAACAATGTGGCTTCTTCTACCTATCCCAGCATACTAGTGTAGCTGATGGTGGCCTTTCTATGCAGCGCTCTCACATGTGCTCAGCAATCAATCAACGAATTTGATAGCTCTTTTTTCCACGGCTTTGATACCAAATTAAAATAAATCACCAATACACCTATGCACACATAACATGAGACCAATGGTCTCACTCCCTCAATGCATTGAGCATTACATATATAATTTATGAAACCATTTAACTAACTCCTAAAACTGTGAATCTTAAATCACTTGAGATCTAAAGAGATAGAGAATCCCTTCAAAAATCTATAACAATAAACTAATTTTTACATTATTCTTTAACATTCTTAAATCAACTAATTTCTATATTATTCTCTAACATTCTTAGATCACTTGAAATCTAAAGAAATAGAAAATCCCTTAAAAAAAAATCTACAACAATAAACTAATTTCTACATTATTCTATAACATTGTAATGGTGGATAGGATTGGAGTTATATGAAAGAGGACACACTTATGTGAGTAAGTCCCATAGCTGCATGTCATTTATTGGTCCCTAGCCAAAGTTGGGACTCTAATTTTCTCTGTGAAGTCCATTTGAGTTGATTTATTATTACTTTAATACTAGTATTTATCTATATTGTTAAAAATATTATTAGAAAAATAAAAATGGAATCTAATATTTTGATGAATGATAACATTTTTCAAATATTTTGATAAATAATAACATTTTTCAAATTGATGTTAAAAATATAAAATTAAAATTAAATTATTTTTATAAAAATAAATGTAATTAATTGTAAACTTTACTTTTATTTCTAGAATCATTCAATACATTAATTATTGGATAATCCTATTAACATATTCCTACTTTTGATAATAAGTAATGAATAATCCCTTTGAAATGGGAAAATTACTTTATATCTTATATATCTAAAAAAATAATTTTGAAAATAGATAATCTTTTTGAAATATTCCTACTTCTTTTTACAATAATTAATGGATAATCCTTCTAAAATATTCGTACTTTTTACATTATTTACTCAAGGTTATTTTAAATCTTATATATCCAAAAAAATAAATGTAAAATAAAAACATCAGCTATGTACCTTGCCAAAATTTTAAAATCCCTATTACATCAAATATGAAATTAATTTTAAAATCCTTCTTATATCTAATTATATTAGTTTTAAAATCCCTATAATATCAAATATGATATTAATTGATTTACATCATTATTGATCTTGATACATCACATATCATATTAATTTTAAAATCCTTCTTATATCCAATGATATTAATTTTAAAATCCCTATTACATCAAATATGATATTAATTGATGTGACATATGGCATTGCTCATATTGATACCTGAGATATAGATAATCTTGTCACATACATATAGACTTATAACATTAATAGATATTGATACAATATGACATTAATAAATCTTGATACAAGAGCCATCTCGAAGGTTTCCTATATATTTTCTAAATCTTCTTGGATTCATGGCACCTAGGAAATAGATCTAGGCATCAATAGTACAGGGATTGCCCCCATCTAAGCTAGAATTAGTTCTAGTTCCAAATCAAATCCATCAATATAAGTACCCATTTAGGTTTCACTAAACATCTTCACAATGAAGAGAGATTATTATATGATCTAGTCTAAGTTCCAATTCCTCTACTAAGTTGCCTCTGTTTTTGTTGTGTCCATTTAGGGGTTACTAGAGGTGGACCAATCAAATGAGCACTTACAACAACCCAAATTTAATGAGGTATGATATGATGGTTAGAAATACTTCTATGCTAACCACTCTAAAAAAAGCATCATTCAGTAGTATTCACAGGCCAAATCATTACCTCGCTCATCCTAGTTACCCTTGTACATGCTCCTACTTTTGCCTTTGTTGCCTCTATCTCTTGTGCCTGTTTTGCTAATTCTATCTCTATATCTGGATTATCCAAAGGCTCTGGATTTGATGGTATCTCAATCCTTATTGTTGTCTCTACTTCTTATTTGAAATTAATTTGGTTTGGTGGGGAGAACAAATTTCCATGCTTACATAGGCATGTGATTATTGCTCTCAAAGACATCGAATGAAATATGTAATATACCATGCCTATAACAAAGATTGCATTATATATTACATAGTTGTTGAAGGATTGGATTGTTATATTTGCAAATGAAGAAACACAAATATCATATAAGAAAATCAATAAATATGCAGACAAGAAACACAACAATTTATGTGGTTCACCCAAACATTGGGCTACATCCACCAAGCATAGGTATCGACTGTCTTATTATTCAGATCAAGGAGATTACAACATCTCACTCAAACTCTTTGTTTGCCTCTAAGGGCTTACATAAATAATGAGAAGAATTAGATTAGTTACATAACCATTTTCAAAACTTGTGCATTCATACCAAATTGGTAGATTTGGGTGAACAAACTAACAAAAAATAGGTTCCACTAAATCTGTTCATATCTACCAAATCTGGGAAATTCGTTGGCATATTCAGAAATCTCCACCTTGACAACAATTAACCTGATACATTTCTCCTTCTTTTGTTCATCAACTTTTTTGCAAGCCAAGAGAAGCCAAGCACCATCGTCGCTTCTCTAGCATTACTGGTTTTGTGAACATGTCTTCCCGGTTCTCTTTTGTATGCATTTTCTCAAGAGAGACTCCACGTTCATCAATGACCTGTCTTATAAAATGGTACTTGATAGGTATATGTTTTGTTTTACTGTGGTATGCTAGATTCTTAGCCAATTGAATAGCACTTTGAGTATCACAAAGTAACTTTAATTTTTCCTGCATCCTTCCAAACTCACCAAACAAACCTTTCAACCAAACTGCCTCTTTGCAAGCATGTGACGCAGCTACATATTTTGATTTTGTAGTGGATAAAGAAACAATGTTTTGTAGCTTTGACATCCAACTAATAGCTCCACATGCAAGAGCAAAGACATACCTTGAAGTCGACCTTCTCTTGTCCAAATCACTTGGAAAATCATAATCAACATATCCACAGACTAAATCATGACCATTGTTATAGGTGATAATCACTTATGCTCCTTAGATACCGAAGCACCCGTTTCATTGTTGCTGAGTGCTCTTTACCTGGATTTTCCATATACCTGCTGACAACCCCAACTACATGTGAAATGTCTGGCCTTGTACTAACCATCGCATACATTAAACTTCCTATTGCATTAGCATATGGTATTCAAGACATATATTCCTTTTCTTATTTTGTACTAGGACATAAACTTGAAGAAAGATTAAAATGGGAAGCCAAAGGGACTAAAACTAGTTTCACATCATTCATACCAAGCCTCAAAAGTATCTTCTCAACATACTTATGTTATGACAACCACAGCTTACCATTCCTCCCGTCTTTGAATATCTCCATGTCCAAAATCTGTCGTGTTGCTCCTAGATCTTTCATATCGAACGTCCTATCCATCTAAGCCTTTAACTTGTTGATCTCAGTTATTCTTTTGCTTACTAAAATCATAACATCAACATACAATACTAAGATAATAAATATACCATTATTTAATTTCTTAAAGTAGACACAATGATCATACTCACTCCTTGTATAATTCTGGCTCACCATGAAAGAGTCAAATTTCTTGTACCATTGTTTGGGCGACTGCCTTAGACCATACAATGATTTCTTAAACCTGAAAACAAATTTCTTGATGTGATTCTGAACGAACCCTTCAGGTTGTTCCATGTAAATTTCCTTATCAAAATCTCCATGTAAGAAAGTAGTCTTAACATCTAGTTGCTCCAACTCCAAATAAAGAAATGCAACTAATGCTAACACAATTTGAATTGAAATAGTCTTTACAACTGGTGAAAAAATATCATGAAAGTCAATACATTCTTTCTGAGAATATCCTTTCGCAACCAACCTTGCCTTGTACCTTTCCACCTTATCATCAACACCCTTCTTCAACTTGTAGACCCACTTGCAACCTACAGTTTTCATGTCTCTTGGAAGTTCTACTATGTCCCATGTGGCATTCCTCTCTAATGCCTTCATTTCATCCTTCATTGCTTCTTTCCACTTATCACTGTTAGAACCCTTCACAACTTCTTGATAGCATGAAGGTTCATCATCATTAGTACTTAAAGAAACCGACGAAACAAAATCATCATACCTTCTTGGAGGATTACTGACCCACGTAGATCTCCTTAGGGAAGTTTTTGGTTCATCCACAATCTATTGAATGCCATCATCATCCATATTTTCCTCTGTAGGAACTTCTTCATGAACATCTTCAGAAACTTGTTCATGTTCACTTTCATCTATATTTGAAGTGGTTTCAAACTGAATGTGTTGATACTTAGGTACTTCTTCCTGTTTCATTTGAACATCTACATATGATTTTATGAGAGATGATTCATCAGATATTACATCTTTGTTAATGGTGATCTTGCGGGAAGTAAGATCCCACAACATGTACCCCTTAATACCATCACCATATCCAACAAAGATAAGCCTTTTTATTTTGGATCTAATTTAGAATGTTGATGTTTCAAAATGTAAAATTAAAATTAAATTATTTTTATAAAAATAAATGTAGTTAATTGTAAACTTTACTTTTATCTCTAGAATCATTCAATACATTAATTAATGGATAATCCTATTAAAATATTCCTACTTTTCACAATAATTAATGGATAATCTTTTTGAAATGGGGAAATTACTTTATATCCTATATATCTAAAAATAATTTTGAAAATAGATAATCCTTTTGAAATATTCCTACTTCTTTTGACAATAATTAATGGATAATCCTTCTAAAATATTCATACTTTTGACATTATTTACTCAAGGTTGTTTTAAATCTTATATATCCAAAAAAATAAATGTGAAATAAAAATATCAGTTATATACCTTGCCAAAATTTTAAAATCCCTATTACATCAAATATAATATTAATTTTAAAATCCTTCTTATATCTAATTATATTAGTTTTAAAATCCCTATAATATCAAATATGGTATTAATTGATTTACATTATTGATCTTGATGCATCACATATCATATTAATTTTAACACCCTTCTTATATCCAATGATATTAATTTTAAAATCCCTATTATATCACATATGATATTAATTGATGTGACATATGACATTACTGATATTGATACCCAAGATATAGATAATCTTGTCACATACATCTAGACGTATAATATTAATAGATATTGATACAATATGACATTAATAGATCTTGATACAAGAGCCATCTCGAAGATTTCCTATATATTTTCTAAATCTTCTTGGATTCATGGCACCTGGGAAATAGATCTAGGCATCAATAGCACAGGGAATGCCCCCATCTAAGCGATAATTAGCTCTAGCTCCAAATCCAATCCATCAATATAAGTACCCATTTAAGTTTCACTACACAACTTCACAATGAAGAGAGATTATTATATGTTATAGTCTTAGTTCCAATTCCTCTACTAACTTGCCTCTGGTTTTGTTGTGTCTTTTTAGGGGCTATTGGAGCTTGACCAATTGAATGAGCACTTATAGTAACCCAAATTTAATGAGGTGTGATATGATGGTTAGAAATACTTCTATGCTAACCACTCTGAGAAAAGCATCATTCAGTAGTATTCACGGGCCAAATCATTACCTCGCTCATCCTAGTTACCCTTGTTCATGCTCCTACTTTTGCCTTTGTTGCCTCTATCTCTTGTGCCTATTTTGCTAATTCTATCTCTATATCTGGATTATCCAAAGGCTCTGGATTAGATTGTATCTCAAGCCTTACCGTTGTCTCTACTTCTTATTTGAAATTAATCTGGTTTGGTGGGGAGAACAAATATCCATGTGTACATAGGCATGCGATTATTGCTCTCAAAGACATCGCATGAAATCTGTAATACACCATGCCTATAAAAAGATTGCATTGTATATTACATAGTTGTTGAAGGATTGGATTGTTATATTTGCAAATTCGGAAACACAAATATCATATAAGACAATCAATAAATATGCAAACAAGAAACACATCGATTTACATGGTTCACCCAAACATTGGGCTATGTCCACCAAGCATAGGTATCGGTTGTCTTATCATTTAGATCAAGGAGATTATAACATCTCATTCAAACTCTTTTTCTGCCTCTAAGGGCTTACATCAATAATGACCAGAATTAGATTAGTTACATAACAATTTTCTAAACTTGTGCGTTCAAACCAAATTGGTAGATTTGGTTGAACAAACTAACACAAAATAGGCTCCACTAAATATGCACATATCTACCAAATCTGGGAAATTTATTGGCATATTCAAAAATATCCACCTTGACAACAATTAACCTGATACCTTGCTCCTTCTTTTGTTCATCACCTTTTCTGCAAGCCAAGAGAAGTCAAGCACCATCATATCTTCTCTAGCAGTACTGGTTTTGTGAACATGCCTGCGCAGTTATCTTTTGTATGCACTTTCTCAAGAGAGACTCCACATTCATCAATGAACTGTCTTATAAAATGGTACTTGATCTGTATATTTTCTTTTTATTGTGGTCTGTTGGATTCTTAGCCAAGTGAATAGAAATTTGACTATCAAAAAGTAACTTTACTTTGTCCTACATCCTTCCAAACTCACCAAGCAAACCTTTCAACCAAACTACCTCTTTGCAGGCATGTGAAGCAACTACACATTCTTCTTTTGTAGTGGATAACAAAACAATGTTTTGTATCTTTGACATCCAACTAATAGCTCTACCTGTAAGAGAAAATACATACCCTGAAGACGACCTTCTCTTGTCCAAATCACCTGCAAAATCAGAATCAACATATCCATAGACTAACTCACAACCATTGTTATAGGTGATACAACAATCACTTGTGCCCCTCAGATACCTAAGCACCCATTTCATTATTGTCGAGTGCTCTTTACCTGGATTTTCCATATACCTACTGAAAACCCCAACTGCATGTGAAATGTTTGTCCTTGTACTAACCATCGCATACATTAAACTTCCTACTACATTAGAATATGGTATTTGAGACATATATTTCTTTTCTTCTTTTGTAATAGGACATAAACTTGAAGAAAGCTTAAAATGAGAAGCCAAAGGGACTGAAACCGATTTCACATCGTTCATACCAAGCCTCAAAACTATCTTCTCAACATACTTCTATTGTGACAACCAAAGATTACCATTCCTCCTGTCTTTGAATATCTCCATGCCCAAAATCTGCCTTGTTGCTCCTAGATCTTTCATATCAAACGTCCTAGCCATCTAAGCCTTTGACCTGTTGATCTTAGTTATTCTTTTGCTTGCTAAAATCAT
>SNQJ01S0039018.1:3162-13231 GCA_010110895.2 Picea sitchensis | reverse complement strand
TGCTAAAATCATATCATCAACATACAATACTAAGATAATGAATATTCCATTATTCAATTTCTTAAAGTAGACACAATGATCATACTCACTCCTTGTATAATTCTGGCTCACCATGAAAGAGTCAAATTTCTTGTACTGTTGTTTGGGCGTCTGCCTCAAACCATACAATGATTTCTTGAGCCTGAAAACAAATTTCTTATTGCGAATCTGAAGGAACCCTTCAGGTTGTTCCATGTACATTTCCTCATCCAAATCTACATGTAAGAAAGCAGTCTTAACATCTAGTTGCTCCAACTCCAAATCAAGCAATGCAACTAATGCTAACACAATTCGAATTGAAACCGTCTTTACAACTAGTGAAAAACTCTCATGAAATTCAATACCTTATTTCTGATAATATCCTTTCGCAACCAACCTTTCCTTGTACCTTTCCACCTTATCGTCAACACCCTTCTTCAGCTTGTAGACCCACTTGCAACCTACATTTTTCATGTCTCTTGGAATTTCTACCAGGTCCCATGTGGCATTCCTATCTAATGCCTTCATTTCATCCTTCATTGCTTCTTTCCACTTATCACTATTATAACCATTCACAACTTCTTGATAGAACGAAGGTTTATCATCATTAGTACTTAAAGAAACCGAAGAAACAAAATCATCATATCTTCTTGGAGGATTTCTGACCCACGTAGATTTCCTTAGGGAAGTTTGTGGTTCATCCACAATCTATTGAATGTCATCATCATCCATGTTTTCCTCTGCAGGAACTTCTTCATGAACATCTTCATAAACTTGTTCATGTTCACTTTCATCTGTATTTGAATTGGTTTCAAACTGAATTTGTTGATACTTAGGTACTTCTTCCTATTTCATTTGAACATCTACATCTGATTTGATGAGAGATGATTCATCAAATATTACATCTTTGTTAATGGTGATCTTGTGGGCAGTAGGATCCCACAACTTGTACCCCTTAATACCATCACCATATCCAACAAAGATAAGCCTTTTTTATTTTGGATCTAATTTAGAACATTGGTGTTTTAGAATTAGAGCATAGGATTCACAACCAAAAAATTTAAGATTAGAATAATTACAAGGGTGACCTTTCCATACCTCTTCAGTAATATTTCACTCTATTGTTGTTGATGGCAATCGATTCACCAGATAACAAGCTATAGTTATTGCTTCTTCCCACAGTTCCTGTTGCAAGTTGGCATTACTTAGCATACTCCTTGATCTTTCTAGAAGAGTCGTGTGCATGCATTCAACAACTCCATTTTGTTGAGTATAGGAAGTGGTTTTATGCCTATCAATCCCAAACTCTTTGTAACAGTTTTCAAATTCCATTGACTTAAATTCACCACCATTATTAGTTCTTAAACATTTAATGGATCTACCAGTGCTCTTTTCCACTAAATCTCTAAACTGTTTGAAAATTGTAAATACATCAGCCTTACTTTTCAACATATAGATCCACACATTCCTAGAGAAATCATCTATAAAAGATACAAAATATGATGATCATCCATATGAAATAGTAGGGGATGGTCCCCAATCATCAGAATGGATATACTCAAGGATTCCTTCACTAGTGTGTCTTCCGGTTTTAAATCTCTGCCTATTCTGTCTTCCATAAATATAGTGCTTGCAGAAATCTAACTTTAAATACTTTAGACTAGGAAGTAACTTATGATCAGATAATACCTTTAATCCATGTTCTCTCATATGGCCCAACCGTTGATTCCACAGTCGAACATAATCATTGTATTTCTCAAATACTGTTGTCGCATGACTTGACTTAGTTCTTCCTTCTAACATAAATAGTTTACCAACCTTCTTTGCTTTCATAACCAGTAGAATTCCTTTGTAGACCTTCATAAATCCAATTTGAACAATAATCTTATATCCTCCAGTATCTAAGACTCCCAAAGAAATTAGGTTCTTCCTAATCTCAGGTACGTGTCTCACATCAGTTAGTATTTTAACAGTTCCATCAAACATCTTAATTTGAATGCTACCAATTCCCACAAATTTACATGAGATATCATTTCCCATGTAAATTATTCCATCATCTATAGACTGATAAGTAATAAACCAATGTCTATGAAGACACATGTGGTTTGAAGCACCGAAATCTAATAAGCATTGTTGATCATGACATAAACCAATACTAATTGATAGTACTTCATCAGTCATACCTGGACCTGTTGTTGAACTTGTTTCGATTGCATTTTCTTCCTTTGTCTCTTTTGGAGGGTGTTCTTTGGAGGCTTGTTGTCGCTTCCAACAATCCTTCTTCAGGTGTCCAGATTTTCCACAAAACCAACACATAAGTTTTCTCTTCTTTCCCTTCGACTTTGATCGAGAGAAATCCCTATGACCATGTCCTCTTTCTTTAGTTCTTCTTCTGAGCACCATTGGCTCAGATGTAGAGGTTTCTAAATTGGATTTCTTCCTTATTTCCTCAGACAGTAAAGCTCCAACAATATCATCAAAATCAATACTTTGTGTTGAACTGGAACTAATAGAGGTAAAAAAGTGATCCCATGATGTGGGAAAAGAACAGAATAATGTAATTGCCTTATCTTCATATTCGAATTTCACTCCCATGCTAGTCAACTAGACTAAAAAGGTATTAAAAGTATTTAAATGATCAACTATTTTCGTGCTTCCTTCATGCGCAGACTGTACAATTGTCTTTTCTGGAAGATCTTGTTTGTCAAGGATTTCGTCATATACAATCTTTCCAGCTTCGTCCATAAACTGACTATTGCCTTATCCGAGACAATATTGAACAAAACATCGTTGGCCAAACACAAGCATATGGGACTTAGTGCTATCGCATCCATCTCATCCCAGTCATCATCCATTATGGTCGCGGTTTTCCTTTCTTTTCCCAAAAGTGCCTTCACCACGCCTTGTTGCATGAGCAGATCATGCATCTTAACCTTCCAGATCTCAAAAAATTTCTTGCCATTGAACTTCTCAATTTCGAACTTAACACACTATGTGTTTTCCATTAGAGGAAACATTCCAAAAAAACACCTCTTGATACACTTGGAGTACAACGATCTTGAAGGGTTGTTGCACTGTACCAATATCTTCACCGCGATGATTTGGAAATTTTCACGTGGATTCGTCGCACCTCTTGTTATAACTGGATTGCGGCGATTTGGAAATTTTCCCGCACGTGAAGTGTGAACTATTGGTCATCGTGACCTTTGAGAGGAGAGACCCGCGGAGATGTGGAGATCGACGCACCGTACACAGGTTTCACTACTACAACTCCTCCGTAAATGTTTTTCCCCGAACACCCTCTCCTCCAACCTGCTCTGATATGACTTGTTATATTTGCAAATGTGGAAACATAAATATCATATAAGACAATCAATAAATACGCAGAAAAGAAACACAATGATTTACGTGGTTCACCCAAACGTTGGGCTACGTCCACCAAGCATAGGTATCGGTTGTCTTATTATTCGGATCAAGGAGATTACAAAATCTCACTCACACTCTTTTTCTGCCTCTATGGGCTTACAAAAATAATGAGTAGAATTAGATTAGTTACATAACTATTTTCTAAACTTGTACGTTCATACCAAATTGGTAGATTTGGTTGAACAAACTACTACAAAATAGGCTCCACTAAATCTTCTCATATCTACCAAATCTAGGAAATTCGTTGGCATATTCAACATGGATGAGTGTTGTGCTAAACTCAAAGATATCAAGATATTCAATAGACAAAAAAACTAGAAATTTCCATGCTAGCATAAATATGTGACTACTTCTATTAAACACATGAATGGGTGAAAAGGTAAACACGGTTTTTTTCTCTTCTTCCACTAAATTCACAACCTGCACCTACACAGGACTAATGGACTTGGGAATACATGTCCCCTCTATTGCATTAATCAATACAACTATGTTCCATGGATTCATTTCACTTTTGGGTGACGGAGAAGTTATTGAACAACTTGCCACAAATCTGAGTCTCTCAATCCCAAGAACTAGAACTAACCAAAGGCTAATGTCGCCAAGTTGATTTTGGATGTTGCATTGAATATGAATATAGACCTCTTTTATGGAGCGATAATTGCTTCCCATAGAAATTTTCCTTTGTCCAAATTGACTTCTTTCAATTAGATCAATTTCTCAAGATGTTTGACTCACTTGGAAATTTGATTCTAGCTCTACGATATCGATTTATTTGAAGCGAGTCAATTCTATTTTCAGTAATTAAATTTTCTTTAGCTAAGTCCAATTCTGAGTGGAAAAGTATTTTCTCTTTTGCTACATTGATTCCACTTTGAAAATCAATCTCCCTCTTTATTAATTAGTCAATTATCTTTGTGTATAGTTGTTTTCCCTCATACCAGACTTGAAATCTCTCCTCCTATGTTGAGAAAATCGATTGGAATATTTCTTATTCATTTTGCAAAACCATAGAAACCAAAAATCACTTCCATGTCCATTTCGTTTTTCCTTGTGTATAGCATGTATGCAAAGCCAAAAACATTAAACTAACCAATAGACGGAAATGTCTCCTAGACATCCATATTTATTGTTGATAGCCCCTACTATTTGCATATTCTGTATGGAGGTGTACATAAAACCCATTGTTGCTGGAAAGTTGCTTGTCATTGATGTCAACCTTAGAATAAGTCTAGAAGCCTCTAGAAGTGATGAGTTTATTTGAAGGAAGTGATGGGTTTATTTGAAGGAATCTCCAAAGTGGTCCCCTTATGGCATATCTCTAAGCATGAGCCTCATGAGAAGACACTTTGAAGAAGCCTACAATAAGCCTCAGTGGTCAAGAAAAGAAGTTACAATGTATGATAAAAAAAACCCTGAGAATATGGTTAGGAAGCCTCAGAGGTGTGGTCATAAAGCCCGAAATTGATTGAAGAAAAAGAGGGTGAAGGACACTACAAATGTATATGAAAAAAATGTCATAGATGGATAGTCCCCATCATGTTGTTTCCAACAGTAAGTGGTACGCCATGTGGTTCCTCTCAGATGATAAGTTTTACCCTCTTAAAGAGGAAGCCCTGAAGTATGGTGAAAAATTCCCTAAATGTTGCATCAACAAGTTACAAATCATCCCCAAAATTAATTAAAGGAGAAAATTTGTTGCAAACAAGAAGTTACAGGTCCGTTAAAATTCAAGTAAAGGATTTACTTGAAAAATTATAAATACTCATCAAAGAGCCTCTCAATATAACTAAGGAATTTTCATAAAGCAAGCATGTGATCTATTCACGAAACCGAAGTAGCGGAGAAGTGCGAAGCAGGAAAGTATTGAAGCCGCGGATTGGAGAAGGGTTTCTAGCAACCCTATTTGATAAGACCCTCATGGGTTAGGTATAGGGCATCTCGTGAGGACCCTGCAAGTTGCATAGGAATCGTCACATATGGCCTCGCTAGTTTCCTAGTCCAGTCCAGTGAGGCTGAAGAAAAATTTGAAGATGGTGATATCTTCTTGATACCAAAGTTGAAGAAGGTTTGATGATCTAAAATCGTGTGCACCAATTGCTTTACATGATAAAATGTATGGATCTCCATATGTTCTGATTCTCATGATTGAGGCATATCTTGGAGATTTTGGTATATGCTTGAGGTGTATTTTGGAGGTTGTGGAATATGCTTTGAGGCATACCTTGGAAGGTTCGGCACATGGATGATGCATATTTTGGCACATGCTTAAGGAATTTTTTTGGCATATGTTTGAGGCTTGTATCTTGGATATGGTTTGAGGTGTATTTTGGATATTTTGGTATATGCTTTGATGCATATTTTGGAAGGTATGGAACATGCTTAAGGAATGTCTTGGAGGTTGTTTTGGCATATGAGGGATGTTTTGGATATCTTGGCACATGTTTTGATGCATATCTTGGAACATTGTTTGATGCATATCTTGGTGATTTTGGGCATATGATTTAAGTGATATTATTGGTGAGCTTGGAATGAGCTTTATGTGGTTATTAAATTGAACAAATTTTGATGATGTTGATGTATCAATATTAGTGATAGATTGATGATGATCATGTATCAATATCAGTGACAGAAACAATGGCAAGTTGATGATGATGATATATCATTTTCAATGACAATTACAATGACATGATGAGTCTCTCATTTATATTTATGGGAGGTTGGGTGGAACACATGAAGATTAGTATCTTGAAATAGCAGGTTGGTGCTTGCATGGGAGTTGCACCTTCCTTTGAGTTGATTCTCATAAAACTAGGGGGTTGGAGGCTTCTTCTAGTTGGTGATGGAGAATCTAGGGAGTTGGAGCTTCCTTCAGGTTGCAACCTATAAACTACGGGGTTGGAGTCTCCTTCCAGTTGGTGCTGGAGAATTTAGGGATTTGTAGCTTCCTTCAAATTGGAGCATGTAAATAGGGGGTTGGTGCTAGATAAGTTTGGAAGTGGGTGCTTCATGTGGATGTTATATTCAAGATATATATTAAAAGTGTTATGTGGTTTTCTCTCATTTTGGTTTTCACGTAAAAGTGGTATAAGTGGTATAATGTGTATGTGGTTATATGTTGATGATATATTGAATGCAATAGTAAGTGATAAATTGTTGATAACTTAATGTTTATATGTTATGGTTAAAAATGGTAAAAAATGATTAACATTGATTCACACCCCTATTGGTGAATATTCCAACAATTGTAATTGGCTAATAAGATGGATAAATATATCTAACCAAAATTCAACTACAGATATATAAAAAAAAATCTAGTGTAATTGAATGCTTTGGACAGTATATTATTTCCATATTTAAAGTTTACCTATTGTAACAATCATCATTTCATGCACAGAATGGGGATAGAGAACAACTAGGTAGTTTCCATGAAGAATGAATTCTAGTTCTCATTGTACAATTATGCATCGACCTTGCAAACCAAAAGGAAAATAGAAACTGGTGTAGTGTTGTTGGAGCTACAATTAGGCAGTTCCCAAGAAGAATGAATTATAATTCTTATTGTGTAATTATGCATCAACCTTGCAAACCAAAGTGAAAATAGAAACTGGTGTAGTGTTGTAGGAGTTGCACCACATTGGAAGAACTTAGAATTAGGAGAAAGCCACAAAGGTGAGACTATGCTCACAATCTATTATATATTGAAGACAAATTACATCATAATATAGGAATCAAATCTACTTAGGCAGTTACAACAAACAACAGGAAAATAGGATCTACATTAAACACTAGTAGAGTTTGTCTACGTAAGTAACTCTTGCTCCATTATTTCCAAGTCTCCCCATTAATGGAGAATGGATTGACTTCTACACCGAACATATCCCTAAATAGATCAAACTTAATCTTTCCAAGAGGCTTAGTGAAAATATCAACAATATTTTCACAAGTATTACAATACATAAGAGTTAATTCATTTGACTGCATTTTTTCTCTAACAAAATGAAACTGAGCATCAACATGCTTTGTTCTTGCATGATAAATTGGATTATTCGCCAGCTTGATTGAACTTTGATTATCACATTTGATCATTGTAGGTTCTTTTTGTTCTTCTCCAACATCTTGAAGAAGTCTTTTCAACCAAACATCTTCACAAGTTGCTTCACACAAGGATTTATATTCTTCTTCTGTAGAAGACAAAGATACAGTAGGTTTATTTTTACTACTCCATGAAACAATCTTGGATCCAATGCCAAATGCATATCCAGTGGTTGATCTTCGATCATCCGGATTGCCAGCCCAATCAGAATCTGAGTAACCTGTCAACTCAACATCAGATGCATAAATATATTTAATACCATAATCAAGTGTTCCTTTTATATACCTGAGTACCGCTTTTGTTGCATTCCAATGGATTTCTTGAGGTTTCGCCATAAACTGACTTAACACACTCACATAATATGCAATATCAGGTCTGGTTGTGGTGAGATAATTCAAACTACCCACCATCTGTCTATACATAGTGGAATTCACATCCTTCGAACCATCATCACAAAAAAGTTTCACATTATGTTGCATGGGAACAATAGAAGATTTACATTGATCCATTTAAAATCTCTTAAGTACTTCTCTGAAATACTTACTCTGAGAAACAAAATTTTGGCCTGCATTTCTCCAAACTTCAAGACCTAGGCAGTAATGTAACTCACCAAGATCTTTCATTTCAAAAAGTTGTGACAACTGCTCCTTGATTTCATCAATTAATTTCCCTGCATTTCATGTAATTATTAAATCATCAACATATAATGAAATCAATACTATATACCCTTGCTCATCAAATTTGGTATACAAATTTGGATCACTCTTACTCCTCATAAAACCATGTTGAAGAAAGAAAGATTTTATCTTCTCATACCATGACCTAGGTGCCTATTTTAGTCCACGCAATGCTTTCTTTAACTTACACACTAAGTGTTCTTTCCCATGTTCTACATGGCACAAACCCTTCAGGTTGAGTAAGGTAAACCTCCTCCTTTAAGTCACCATTCAAAAATGCATATTTAACATCTAATTGGTGTAGCTTCCAATGATACTTTGTAGCTAAAGGAATTAACAATATGATAGTATTCAATTTAGCTACTGGTGCAAATGTTTCAGCATAATCAATACCTTATGTTTGTGAATACCCTTTTGCCACCAATCTAGCCTTATATTTGTCTATACTACCATATTATTTAAACTTGGGCTTGTATATCCATTTTCATCCAATGGGATTTTTATGTTTAGGCAATTCAGTCAATTCCCAAGTATTGTTTTTCATTGTAGATTCATATTCTTCCTCCATTGCATTTATCCATTCATCATGTTCATTGGCTTCATTAAAACTCACGGGTTCTATGACATTTCAAATGCTACCAAGGGGATAGTCTCTCTACCTCTCAGGCAGTTGAACCTGTCGTGAAGATCTTCTCAACTGATTATCTTCCTCCCCACTTTGTGAAGATCTGTCTTCACCTCTAGGTGAACTGTGACTGCTTGAAGTGTCCATATCACTGAGTCCCTCTTGTTGTTGTTGTCTCTGTAGTTGTGGTTGTTGTGGTGGCTGATGCTACTGCTTCTCTTCTTTAACTCCTTCATCAAGAATCAATGCCATTTCTCATGACTGTTGTTGTCATGATTTCGTGTATCCTTCTCATGGAAAAGTACATCTCTATTTGCAAATACTTTGTGAGTAGAAGGATCAAATAGTTTGTATTCTTTGAATTCAGAACTATACCCTATGAAAATGCATTTAATGGCTTTAGCATCCAATTTTTTCCTATTCTCTTTTGGAATATGTGCAAAAGACTTACACCCAAATACTTTCAAATTATGAACTAGAGGTTTGGAACCATACAAAGCTTCGAAAGGAGTAACATTATCGAGACACCTTGTTGGACTTCTATTCTTTAAATAAACTGCAGTATTTATATCTTCAACCCAAAATGTATTCGAGATATTCTTACCTTTCATCATACTGTGTGCACACTCTACCAGAGTTATGTTCTTTCTTTCATCCACTCCATTCTATTGTGGAATGTGGGGTACTGTAAATTGATGTACTATTCCATGATCTTTGCAATATTTGATGAAGTCCCCTGATTTATACTCTCCCCCTTGATCTGAATGGAGGATTTTGATGGATTTTCCTGTTTGCTTTTCCACCATGGTTCTGAATTCCTTAAAGTACTCAAAAACATCACTTTTTATTCTAAGGAAATAAACATGTGTATTTTGTGCAATCATCAATAAATAACAGAAAGTAAAATGCACCTCCTAAAGACCTAGTCTTCATAGGTACGCAAACATCAGTATGCACAAGATCTAACACATATCTCTTTTTCCTATCAGGATTAGAGGGGAATTCATCTCTATTCATCTTTCCTAATGCACATCCTTCACAAGCAACATTCTTATTCTTTAATACATGAAGTCCTTCAACCATATTTTGTTTCCCTAATAATAATAAATCATGATGATTGATGTGTCCATACCTTTGATGCCAAAGAATATCTGTTGGCATAGTTGCAGAAGTTAGTGTGTGATGTTCTTTGCTGGTAACATCAAGCTTGTACAATCCTCTTGATCTAAC
>SNQJ01S0039017.1:131315-159388 GCA_010110895.2 Picea sitchensis | reverse complement strand
TTCCTTCCAGTTCTTATAGCACAAATAAAATTGTTTCATAAATCAATTTTATTATTATTTCATACCTTATATTTTATAATTATAAAATATTTTATTTTTATTAATATTGTTATTATTTTATCGTATTAATTCTCGATTTTAGTCAAGCTTTATGGAATTATTTTGGGAAAAAAGATTATCCTTTGGTTAGAAATTCACGGTAAAAGAGTTAGAGGCCATGCCGGGTTTATAAGATATCATTCAACTATGCACCATCTTGTTACTTTTAGGATCATTGCAGAGGACTTTTGCAATACTAAAACCAATCTTTTTGTTGTTTTGTTGAATTTAGAAAAGCTTTTGACATAGTTCCTAGGGAAAACCTTTGGAATAGGTTGGAAGAGATAAAATTGAACGTTATTGCTAAGTTTAAAAACACCGAGGGATGGTCGAAAGATATTAACTGCAATATTGGAGTCAAACAAGGTTGTCCCTTGTTCCCTACCCTTTTTGACATATATATTGACAAGTTGGAAGATTGTTTGGAAAAAACAGGTTGTATCCACCCTACTCTCATTGGTATAATCAACAATTTTCTTCTTTATGCTGATGATATCGTTCTTATGGAAATGAGTCCCCATGATCTTGAAAACCAACTAAGAATCCTCAAGGATTTTTGCTCCAATATGTGTATGATTGTTAATACTGATAAGACTATGGTCATGATTATTAAATACAATAAAATCACTTATGACACCTTAGTATATGAAAACAAAAACTTGGAAGAAGTGACTTCATAGAAATATCTTGGATTTTATATTCACATCAAGCTCAACTAGAATTATAACATTGAGAAAATGATTATTGGGGGATGAAAAGCTTATTATGGGCTTGAAAACAATTGTAATTCAGTTGATCTTTGGATATGGGATAAGAAGAAACTCATGTTTGAAACTCTCATTACACGTG
Source organism: Picea sitchensis (assembly GCA_010110895.2). NCBI lineage: Eukaryota > Viridiplantae > Streptophyta > Pinopsida > Pinales > Pinaceae > Picea > Picea sitchensis. The sequence continues at coordinate 158,440 of SNQJ01S0039017.1, read as the reverse complement.
TTATTCTTTATGGATGTGAAGTCTGGGGCCGTAGTATCTCTCATGAATCCTGGAGAAAGATAGAGAAAATATAGAATAATTTTATAACCTATAATCTCAAAATTAAAGGAAATAATCCCTATCTGATCCTCCTTTTAGAAACAAGCATCTCCCCCATTGAGAGCATGACTATGACTAGATACCTAATGTATAAGAACAAGTTAAACGACACATGGAATACAACAGGATTCCTAAAATTGCTTCAAAATCAAGTTGTAACCACCATCGACTCAAGCAAGGATGGAATAAAGATGCCTATTCTTGGCTAAACTATTGGGGAATCATGGAAGACACCATTTTGCAGAATAAAGATACTATTAAAAATATCATCAAATCAAAATTTAAGGAGAAAATGTGGTGTGATAAAGAGTTAGAGGAAAACACAAAATTAAGGTATTATAAGGATGTAATCAACCCTAATCTAGAAGATCAAAATTATCTATTTGTTTTGACAATTGTAAAGAAAAAAATAAGCATTGCTAAGATAAGAACAAATTCTCAGGAGCTCCATAGTGAAACTAGGCGTTGGTCAATTCCTAAAATGCCATGGGATGAAAGAGTGTGTCACCTTTGTGACACTAAGAAGGTTGAAGATGAAAGACACTTTCTCTTAGATTGTCCAGCCTATAGGCAGATTATATCTCATTTTCAAAATATTTTCACATTACCAACCTTCCTAACCTCTTAACTCAACAAAACTATGGTAATCTTAGAAAGCTTGTCACACTACCAACCTTCCTAACCTTTTAACTCAACAAAACTATGGTAATCTTGGAAAGCTTTTTTTAATGCTTCTCAAGTACAAAAACAAAATTCTAAAGAATCGCAAGTAATCACTTACCCTCTTAAGGTCTAATAGACCAATTCAATCTTAGTGAACGTTAATCACATCATCATCATCATCATCATCAATATTCAAATAAACAATATTCATAATACATCTTTTATATTTCAACCATACATTTGTTTTATATTCAAACCCATAGAATTCATCATACATTTGTTTTATATTCAAACCCTGTTTTATATTCAAACCCATAGAATCCATAATACATGGTTCTCTATACAACATCTATCACTTTTGAAACTCTACATTCTTATGGTACCACACATGTTATATTAGTCTCTCATCTTAATCAAACTTAACTATGAGTGTCATGTAGAACATTATATAATAATATAGTCAGCATTTCATTTTTAAGGTTTTTTAATATTGCAATCCTTGATTGTTTATAAATGATGTAAATGTGTTGAAATTACTCATTAAGATGGTTGGATCGTGCACTCAAAGCACTATTTAAATTAAATTTCAAGGTAATGCAAATTTGAACTAGTCATTTCCAACCATGAGAGTCCAGCCCACTATGGTGTCCAACTCTGGATGATGACCATATATTCGTGTAATCATGTCACACAAAATTTAGTTGTCGGCTTTTCAATATATTTCTAGCTGCAATTATAGTTTTAAAAACATTTCCTATCAGTGTATTCTTTGTAACAAGATGGGTTTTCAGAATCGTTGACCCTCATGATCGCGACGCTATTGGCGTTACTGGAGTTTATGAGTTGGCACTTATCCATTTGCTCGAATGGGGTCATCAATCTCATGATGGACAGGCGGGCCTGCCAGGAGCCATGAGCTCCGTCCGTTTTCCGTCCAATACCGTACTGTCCATTCAATAAATTTTCGTACTTACCAACTCTTCGCATTAGATACCAGTAACTTGCCTTATCACATACAGTTAGCAAAGTACTCGCGATTCGCACAAAGATCGGGATTTGGATTCTGAGCAGTTACTTATCAGGGCTTTGAGGTAACCAAGTTTCCTGAACAACTGGAGCAGTTGAGGTTTGTTCCAGAATTTAAAGCTTCCTTCCGTAGATATTGTACGGTGCTCATGAAATATCTTTGCCTTCCTGCCTGAAAGTTTTGTTGTTTTGATTTTCATAGACTCAATTATTATATGTATGCAGCAACTGTGACATCTGGACTGCTGGTTTGCGCAAGAAATTGAAAGTTTTGTTTCAATTCGGGATAAATTATTTCAAGATCGCTTGAAAATCTGTGTCCTGACCCCAGATTTGGCCGAAAACCGCTTGAAGATATTCTAAATTGAATTATTGTGTTCGAAGTCTTTAAGATGACTGCCGTTACCGACATGCCTGGAAGTCTTAGCGCCCGATCCGATCGTTCTCTGCTGGAGCAGTCTCACCAAGCTCTGGCCCGCATCGAGTCGGAGTTATGCCACAAATTGAAGGTAATCACCGCTCTTTCATGTCTGCCGGGCATGGATGAGGTTCACTGGGAGTCTGCAAGGGTAAGTCCTGTTTATTGTGTGAATATATTAGTATGTACAATGTTTCAAATCTCTGTCTTAGCGAGTATTGATGTGGTTGCAGGTAGAGATGGAAGCTCAGGCAAAGAAAGACGCAGAAAAGGAAAAGCTTCCCTACGAAGCAGTCTTACAGCTCACGGAGCAGTACCAAATCTATGAGAGTCTCATGATAGATGGGAAAACCCTAGCTGCGAAGCCCATGGAAGACACAATAATGCTCTCGGATAGCCGGACATCCGAGTTTAAAGAGGCCGAAAAGAAAATTGTAGCGCTGTTGCATGAAGCTTCTCATAAAGACTCTTTCCTTAAGCTCGACCTTAGCGGGCTTCTCCTTCACAACGTTCCAGACGAAAGAATAGAAGCTATCATCTACACTTGTCAAGCTCGACCTTTCTAATAATAACTTACAGGTAGGATTCTTTCAAGAATATTATTTATTAGCAATCGGCCCGAATCTCTCACCCGAAATTGACGCAGACTTAATTATTTATTGCAGATTTTGCCTGAATCTGTGACAAGTTTGGTGAATCTTATTCATCTGGACATTCAATCAAATCAGCTTACATCGCTACCAGATTCCATCGGGCGTCTTGTGAAGCTGAAGGTCTTCAATGTTTCTGGGAATTCTCTTTCTGTGCTTCCTGATCGTATTGAAAGCTGCCGGTAGGTTATTAAAAGAACGTCCGAGTTGTTTTTGTAGTTTTTGCTTACTCAAACCCCTGCCATTATTTCTGATTTTTGACCTTGACATTTATATTTTAAATTCAGTGCACTAGAAGAATTGATGGCCAATTTCAACCAACTTATGCGGCTTCCTGAGGGGCTGGGGTTCGAATTGCTGAACCTCCGGAAGCTGTGTGTTCATTCGAACAAGCTCACATATCTTCCGTACTCCACCTCCCACATGATGTGTCTTCGCTTTCTGGATGTCCACATGAACAAGCTTGGAGACCTTCCGGAAGATCTTGAGAACTTGATGAATCTGGAATACCTGGATCTCAGCAGCAATTTTAACTATCTTGTGGCTCTGCCGGAATCGATAGGGGGTCTGACGTCTCTCATCGAGTTAAACATCAGTTACAATCAAATAACCGCATTGCCTGAGTCTATTGGGCGCTTGGAAAAGCTGCAGTTTCTTAAGGTGGAAGGGAATCCTCTGGTTGTACCCCCTCCCAAATTAGTTAATAGCGTCCACACTCTGATCTACCACTTGGGGAGGGGGCACAACCTGTGGTCGGGGAAATGGGTGAGATGCGGGACGCCAAGCTCTGATGTGTTGGCAGGAGCTTTGTCGTGGCAAAAACTTCGATCAGCGAACGGCGACTTTTCCTCGACCACACCTCGTCGAGCTGCTTTCTTGTCTCCAGTTAAACATCAGTTACAATCAAATAACCGCATTGCCTGAGTCTATTGGGCGCTTGGAAAAGCTGCAGTTTCTTAAGGTGGAAGGGAATCCTCTGGTTGTGCCCCCTCCCCAAGTGGTAGATCAGAGTGTGGACGCTATTAAAGAGTACATGGCAGACAGGCTGGAAGCCCACCGTGGCGGATTGAAAAGCGGGCGGGAATCCTGGTTGGGGCGCATAGCGTCGGGGAAATGGGTGAGATGCGGGACGCCAAGCTCTGATGTGTTGGCAGGAGCTTTGTCGTGGCAAAAACTTCGATCAGCGAACGGCGACTTTTCCTCGACCACACCTCGTCGAGCTGCTTTCTTGTCTCCAATTCGTCTCTTTGCTCCGCGACATTCGTCGTTGCCTGTTGGTGCTTTGGCCACGCCTCGCCGGACTCCGCACCACGTTTATTCTGAAGTCAACTCTAACAGCCGACTGTTCTGCTTCAAATGAAAAGGATTTTATTGTATTTATATACATATATAAAGTAATTGTATTTAAATAAATGTAAATGTAAAGTTTTGTTATCCTTTGTTCGGATGCTTGTTGGGGAAACACTCCGCATGAAAGAGGGTTGCGTAGGGTTATGTGCTGGTGTCAGATGAAGTGAACCAAAGCTACGCCGGCCGTCAATGTAGATTTTAAGCGCAAGATATATAAATGTAATTTCTACCTAAATAGTAGGGAAATTTTACCGTAAATTTATAGGGCAACGATGGAAAATCATAATCGGCGTGATATATATAATTTATATGATTCGATATCGACTGTAATAGACTAGCACAGCTGCTAACTTGCGGTTGGTGAACGTTGAAAGGTTGGCTGTTAAACTTCTCATTTAGTTAAAAAAATTCTAATTAACATAGTAAAAAAGCCAGGTTCACGAAAATTCGTTTATATTTTTTAATCAGTTAGATGTGGCAATAAGTTAGTGAACACAGTAATTTTTAAACACGACTAAGTAAATGTAAAAAAGTAAACATATAAACTGATGTCTTTATAACAGCTCGGAAATTAATGGATGAAATCAGAGCCATTCATTTATTGTGAAGACTAAGAATATTTTAGAAAAGAAAAGAAAAACAATTTTATTTATTTATTTACTTATATATTAAAAAAAATCTTAAAACCCTAAAAATGATGTGCTATATTGCTCTATTATTATTAACTATTATTATCATGGTTTATCTTTCCTAAAAATTTCTTATTTACTTTAACTCTCCCACGACACGTTCATTCAAAATCACGTTCTTATTCATTTTGATTTAAAATTAACATCATCCACTTTTATGTGGGGAAACTTCAATTCATATTACATATCAAAGTTTTTTTATATATATTTTTTTCTTAAATATTTTTAGAAAAAATTATCTAACACATTTGCTAAAATTCTACTTAAGTAAGAAAAAACACACCTTAACAGAAACTATTATAACTACACCCATCAACAAAATTCTCATAATATTTTCATAATAATATTTACTAAAATAATGCAACATGAATGCTCATTTATTTTTCGCTTAAAAACTTATGATGATAAGATCTGAAGTGGTGCGGCAATTTTTAATTAAAAAACCCTGTAATGATAAGATCTAAAGCCTAACCGTAAGGTGGATACAAGAATGCACACAAGTGGCTTTTACTCTCTACTTGCTTAATAGATAGATAGGGGTTATAGCTTCTTTTATTTTTTATTTTTTCTTTAGACAAAACTTTTGACTATATTTAATGAGTAAAATGTTTCGTTGTTAAGGTCCTATTTTAAGGTTTATGTATTGGTTACAGTTCATTCGGGCTTCTCGGAGATATCATGGAACAGATATAAGAAAGGCAGATTCAAACGCAAAGTTATGACACGCTGAGTGATGCTCATAGCATACCACCTGACGAAACCATGAATCAGAGCAAGATCATGGCTGTATCTGTTCGTTTTTTACTGTCTGCATGACAGATTTTACTGTTCTCCTATGACAGGATGCGTGCTGCCTATACCAGACACAGGTCACTGTTTGCGAACATTTTTATATGCTGTTCTGTAAAATCTTTATATACTGTTGAATATAAATGAGAAACTTCTCCTGAAAAAAAAAAAAAAAAATCCTATTTTAACTTTTTTATTTGATACCTTAATTTTTATATTGAATATTTAGTAGTTAGAAAATTAACATATAAAATTATATTATTATTTAAGTATAATTAATTAGTTATTTCATTTAAAAAATGATCATTTTAATTAAATAAAGCTTATCACTACACAATAATGATGGGATTGCTAGTTATTAAGAATATATTTTATATAGTTCTAAGGTTATTCTATGTTTTAGGAATATTTGTTAATGTAAATGGAGCTTTAAGGGGTTTTCCCTCTCAAACATGCTCATGAATATTGTTCACTCTTTTGGAGATTTTTATACAAGGGTTATATTAAGTATCTTTAATCTTTTTCATTTATGTATTTTTTTCTATGTATTTAGTTTTTCTAAATATTTATTTGGTTGGGTTGTTTTTGGTTATTAAGCACTTTACAAGTTGTATTAGAGCTCTTCTCTGAGCTAACACAAATGTAAATTTTAGAAATAAAAAAAATTAGGCTAGATTTGTGTTCTGACATCTTTAATAACACAAATATCTTTCGTTGGACAAGAAACATTGTAATTGGGGAATAATACATGCAGGAAATACAAGAGTGCCACTTGGTTGTACACCCTTGTAAGCCGATTGGTACCCCTTTGATTTTCTACATCAAAAAACATATGTATACATATTTGTCTTCCACATACACTCGATTATACCAAAATCCCCTTAGGTGCACCTGAAACTAGCCTTACTTGAACCTTTTGTTCATCTTCTCACTATAATATGTCAAGAACAACACTTGGGGAAATCACTCTTTAGTACTTGGGAATAGGGTAGTACATGATAAGGGTAGGCTATAACCTCATTAATTAGTGCTATGAGATATTGGTTCAATTAATATTGTTATAAGTCCACATTTATATCAAAGAAATATAGAACCTAACACTCCTTTGTCCTTAGGATATACAAACACTAGCTTCTGCCACATAGGCCACAAAATTCCTACATAAAGTAAACTATCAAGACTTTCGGGATCTTGTCAGTGTACATAAGCTAGGAGTAATACTCCTATAGTGGTGGAACTTTGAAAAAAAAATATGGGTTTTGATAACACACTTGTTGGAGACCCATCTCAAAATATTCCCTGTGTAGCACTGATTGTTGTGGTACAACTCTTGAGTAACCATTTTTTAGTGGCCCGGACAATACACTTTTAAAAAAACTATCTCAAAAGACTCCTTATCAGATGTTAATTTCATTGTTATAACTCTCTAGTAACATTCTTTTGTCGACCCATGACTACCTAATGGAAGACAATGTTACCACACTTAAAAATTCAATCATGGAGATCATTGGAAGGCTAGATGACATATCACTCACCCTTGAAAATATTTTGTGGTAGCATCCCCAACGGGAAGAAAAAAAAGAGACTCAAATCAATCCTTCCCTTAAGGAAACCTCCATAGAAAGGGTACATGGAAATTGAACCCCCTTTCATGATAAGAATATGCAACACTATTTTCTTAAAGTATAGATTAATGAGTTTGATGAGAAAAATACCATTGGATGGGTTACCCAAATGGAACATTATTTCTCCATCCATTGAATTACTAATGATGCGATGAAATTTAAAATGGGGGTGTTATACTTAGGTCCAGAATGTTGGCAATAATGGAAGTGGCATGATAAATCCTATGGGGGTTACATTACTTGGAGCTAGTAAGTCAAATCCATTTATGCTCGTTTTTGTCAGGGACCGTTAGTATTAGGGAAGATTGAACATGTTGTGCCAAACTTGCATAGTAGAATACTTTATTGTCTTTTTTAAGAAAATGTGAATCCTCACTAAGGGTTTCACTTATTATTTTTTAAAGAATGTTTCATCGATGGAATAAAGGAGGACAATTCATGCATAAGTCTTGGTGCATCACCCAACTACTTGGTTGGAAGTCTCTCAACATACCCTCAAAGTAAAGAGTTCATCAATGCACATGTCAAAATATCCTCTAATATTTTCCCTCAACCTCCAGTAGAATCTACTACCACTTCCCTGTGAAGTTTTGGTGAAACTTACATAGAGAAACTAGCTAGTAGAAAAATCACACAAAGCTTGCGAGAGAAAAAAGAGAAATAGAGACAAACTTGAGATAAAGAATGAATTGTATTAACTAAATGAGTAAAAATAAATAATGCATGTGATATTCTCTACATGGGTAAGTGAATGTGCCATGGTAGTGATCCAGAGAGATCTATACAATCACTGATAGAAATCAAAGTAATTTACCACCTATTCATATTTAACTCGTCAATGCAATAATCAATTAACTAAGTCACATGTGTGGAGCTAAGAGAAACTAATGCATGCACATGATGTTTTCCCTCTTGGTTGCATGAATGTGACATGCACCCTCTTGGTGAGTGAACCGAGGTGAACATGCAATTGCATAAGTGTCCATGAATACAACCGAGATTCCCATGCATAAGTGTCCTCCACGTGTCTAATTGAGGTGTAAATGTCTCTGAAATGAAGAGGGAAGGCACCCTATTTTGTAGGAGGCATCCTATTTTGTAAGTGAATATTCTCAGGAGAGAATATCCTCATCAATGGAAGTTCCCTAAACATTAGACTATCAACCTTAGGAAAATAATTACATATGTGAGTGTGTAATATCCCCAACAACCCCCTGAACACTACGATATGTAAATGATGAATGGGTCCCAACAACCAAGGACATGTTAGGTACCCATTTTACAATGAGTCTAAGAATGAACATTGAAAGTAGAGGAAAGAGGGAAATCCTCATGGGAACCCCCCCACACCCGCCCCCACAAAATACAATGTTTAAAAAATTAATAAGTAATAAAGGAATATCTGATACTATGTGAAGTTTCGGTGAAACATTCACATAGAACCTATCTAGTAGAAAAATCATGCAAATCTTGTGAGAGAGAAAAGAGAAACAGAGACAAGATTGAGAGAATGAATTAATTTTATTAAATGAATGAGTAAAAATGAATAATACACATGATATACTCTACATGGTTGAGTGAATGCATCATAATAATGATCTAGAAAGATCTATACACTCAATGAAAGAAACTAAAGTAATCTTCCACCTAGTACTAGTTAACTGGTCAATGCGATCATTGCTTAACTGAGTTACACCAGTGGAGGTGTTAGAAACTAATGCATGCACATGATATGCACCCTCTTGGTTTCATGCATGAGATATACACCATCTTGGTGAGTAAACCGGTGTGAACATGAAACTGCAAGTGTTAAAACCAAGGTTGTCATGCATAAGTGTCCTTCACTAGTCTAATTGAGGTGTAATTGATATGAATTGAAGATGAAGGTTCCCTAATTTGCAGGGGAATATTTTCAGAAGTGAATATTCTCATCTATGGAAGCACCCTCAACATTAGACTATCAACCTTAGGAAAATAATTACCTAGGTGAGTGTGTAATATCTCCAACAACCCCCTTGAACACTACTAGGGTGTAAATAATGAATGGGTCTTGAAAACCAAGGCCATGTTAGGTACCAATTTTATAGTGCAACTAAGAATGAAAATTGAAAGTAGGAGAAAGAGGGAAAACCTCATGGGAACCGCTCCCCCCCTCAAAGTACAATGTGTCAAAAAAGAAGAAGGAAGAAAGGTAGTTTCTAAGAAATTGTGTCCTTCACTCCAAGATGATCGTGTAGGAAGTGTAACTTATACTCAATACATGTCTTCGTGAATATGTCTGTAGTCTGTTTGATAGATGGATAGTACTACAAATTGATGATCCTGCCATCTACCAACTCTATGATATAATGCATATGGATCTCGATGTGTTTGGTCCACTTTTGTTGCACTGAGTCTTTAAAAAACATAAAAGTACTTTGATTGTCACACCAAATGACAGTTGAAGGTGGAACTGCATGCCAAGATCAATGGGGAAGTTTTGAATCCATTTTTTTTGAATAGTGATGTTGACTGCTCCTCTGTACTCGACCTCAATTTACAATAAAGAAATGGTGACTACTTTTTGCTCAACCAAGAGATGGGAACCGAACCCAAACTAAGAATGTACCCAAAATTGGACTTGCGATCTATGTTATCACCAACCCAATCAGAATCTATTAATCCCATAAGATACAATGCACAACATGTTGCATAGTGGATCCCATAACTAGTGGTGCCTTGAACATTTCTAAGGATGCAGCTAGTATCCTTCCAATGTAGCTCATGTAGCTCCTATATGTAAATGGAAAATTACCCTACTAGAAATGAGAGATCTGGTAGGGTGTAGGTGAGATACAAAAGGATCCCCACAAGTTGTCGATACAAGGTCCTATCCACCAATGGTGTATCCCTGCCATCCTCTAGATGTACCCTAGACAAAAAAGGGTGTGGTTGTTGACTTGCAATTGGTCATACGTAATCTAAGAAAGAGATCCATGGCGTACTTAGTCTGACATAGATTGATCCTTGAATCATCCTGACTAATCTTGGTACCAAGGAAAAAGTGCATTGTACCCATGTCTTTCATAGAAAACTTCTCATGCAAACTATATTTGACTGCATCAATTACTAACGCCGAAATTCCTCTAATCAAGTGTTCATCAACATATAGAACTAAGATCAGAAAGGAGTTTGAGGTTCTCAGCGTGTAGATGTTTGGATCTGATTTACAGATAAAAAAATGTTGAAAAAGAAAATAGGCATGCATCTTCGCATACCATGGTCTAGGCGCCTGCTTGATGCCATAGAGTGATTTTTTCAATTGGCATACTAAGGATGAGTGATGTATGAACCCCTGAGGTTTCATCATGTAAATATTGTCTAAGAGATACCCATGAAGAAAGGTGTTCTTCACGTCTATTTGGTGAACTTCCCACACCATGGTTGCTACAATGGCAAGGAACAATTAAATGGATTCCATATTTTCTACTGGAGAAAAGGTCTCATCATATTCTATCTCGTGGATCTGTTGGAAACCTTTAGAAACCACTCTTTCCTTGTACCTACTCACATGCCCATCCGTTTCCTTCCTGGTTCTATAGACCCATCTACACCTAAAAATATTCTTGTCTGAAGGAAGTAGAACTAGATCCCTAGTCTGGTTCTTGAGGAGAGATTTATACTCCTCCATAAGGTATTCCCTACATGATTCCCTATAGCCTCCACATAGGTATGCGATTAGAAATCTAGAAACATGTACTAATGCATGGGAATCACTAGTTTGATAGTTGCAAGTGCATGAGGAGGATCCTCAAACTAGGACCTTTTCCTCCTCTAATTCGTTGAATCCCCCAGAAGGTCACTTGTTTCCTGTAAGGTGGTGTGTGCCCACTTGGGAATCTAATGGGTCTCATCATCTTCATCCTCGTCATCAACATGCTTGTCATCTTTTGAATCAGATTTGAAACTCATATGTGAACCATGATCTAAATGAGTGGAATCATCATTGCTGATGTCTAGTGTATACAAACGTAGAGAGGTCTCTGCATGAGGATCTAGTAATGCATGCAAGGGAATTTCCTCAAACTGGATACTTTGCTCAATAATGAACTTGTCAGTTGAAGTATCAATCAACATATAACCCTTCACACCATTGGGATATCCCACGAAGATGAATGTGATTCTCTTAGGATATAATTATTTCCTCTTTTTAGAGGGTACGTGGGTGCATGCGCATGATCAAAATATTCAAAAGTGGGTGACTTCTGATTTGTTATTTCTCCATGCTTCAAAGGGAGTCCTATCCTTGAAAAATAAATGATGAGATTCATTATGAATGTAGTTAGCACAACTAAGTGCTCCGGTCCAAATATTGGAAGGAAGAGACCTTGCATGAAACATGCAAGTGGACATCTCTTTGAGGGATTTGTGCTTCCACCTATATATGTTTTTTCGTTGCGGAGTATAAGGAACTCTATGATGTAGTTGTATACCTGCATTTGAACAAAGATGTTGGACATTTGGGTTCACATATTCCCCCCATTTTTCTATGCATATGATATTAATCTTCTTCTTGGATTGAGTCTCTACATTAGCTTTGAAATCTTTGAGATGCTCAAGACTTCTTCCTAAGAAAAGACACTCAAGTGTATCATGAGAAATTATCAATACATGTAAGAGCGTACATGGAGGGATACGGAAAGGGTCCCACAAGATCATTGTGGATGAGATCCACGGGAGAGGAGGCCCTCCAAGCCTTCCCTTTCTCAAAATTCTCTCGAGGATGTTTGCAAAGAATGCATCCTTGACAAACTCCTTTGGAAAATCGTATTTCAGGAAGGCCTATGTCCATTCCATATTTGTTGATTTGTTCCATGTATTTGATATTTAGATGACCAATTATCTTGTGCCAGAGTCTACTAGCATCATCAACATGAACCAGTGGTAAAGTGAGATTGGATTTATCAATAAACTTACTAAATGTATACAAATTAGACTGGAGATTTTACTCACCAACAACAATCTTGGAGTTATCATGCATGCCATATATAGTTACGAAATGAGGTGTTAATTCCACCCGTTTTCCTATGCCAAAATGTGTTATCTAATAAACAAAGAGTAGATTCATAGAGAGTTTTGGAACATGCAATAATTTCTCAAAAATTCCATGTTGGAGTTCTACTCTCCCTTGTCTAGTGATCTCTACTAGAGTATGATCACCCATGAGGATGGGAGGACCTGTGCATGTAATAATAGAAGATAAAAAAAAAATGCGGCTACCATATGATGGGATGTGCATAATTCCAGGATCCAAGCATTAGGAGAAGAATGAATAGAAATTGAAGCATCATAATTTCCTCTTTTATCTGGTAGTTGGTATCTCGACTTCTTCTTGGTATTCTCGGGAATGCAGTCCCTGAGATTGTTCTGTTGAATTTCCTTTTCCATGAGAGATATTGTCTTATTCATGCATGTTCATTGGGAACAATGGCCATGGTTGCAATAACTACATTTTAACTTCCCTTTCTTTCCCTTTCTACCTTTGGAGTTGGAGGAATCAACAAAGGGTTTGGAATTTCCTTCCTTCTTGTGTTCAAAATGTTCCTTTCCCTTTTCTTTCTACTTGGACTTTAGATTGAATGTGTTGTTTTTCTCATGCACAATAAGTGCATCTCCATTGGAACCCTTGATTCTCCACATTTTGAAGAGATTACCTTTCTCATGTGTTAGGGACTCAATAAACTAGTCTAATGTAGGATTTTTCCACGTTGCTTCTGAATTGAATCTTACTATATCTAATGTTGATACAAACACAACATACTCTAGAACAAGTTTTGTCAAAACAGAAAGGATCAACCTATTGTGCTGAGTTGATTTTTTAATACCTAATCCCTTTATATGAATAATAAGGGAATTGAACTTCATGAAAAATTCCTAGATGTTATGAAATATTCTCATATCGAAGGAATGAATCTCTACCCTGAGTATGTGGCCTCTCATATTGTCCTATTTTCCAAAGAGATTTTGTCCAAATATCATATGTAGCAGTACAAGCTTCAATGTGAAACAATATCTATAGGGACATTGACATGAAAATACGGTTGTAGGCCCCATCCAAGAAGTTTAGATACATGTTTTTATCGATAGATGATGCTGGATAAACCTCTATAAACATTTTTATTCATTACAAGCCTCTACATCTGAGTTGATGTAGAATTTTATTTAGTCAAGCATAAGAGAAAGAATGAATTGTATTAATTGAATGAGTAAAAATGAATAATACACATGATATAATCTACATGACTAATTGAATGTGGTGTAGTATTGATCTAGAGAGATCTATGCACTCATTGAAAGAAACCAAAATAATCTACCACCTAGTCCTAGTCAATTGGTCCATGCAATTGTCAGTTAACTAAGTCATACATGTAGAGCATAAAGAAATTAATGTATGGACATTATATGAACCCTCCTGGATACAGTCATGTGATATGTGCCCTGTTAGTGAGTAAACCAAGATGAACATGTAGTTGCAGGTGTTAAAGATGAGGTTCCCATGCACAAGTTTCCTCCACTAGTCTAATTAAGGTGTAACTGACTTTGAAATGAAGAGGGAAGGTGCCCTATTTTATAGGAGGCACTGTAATTTGTAGGGGAATATTATCAGGAGAGAATATTCTCATCTATGGAAGCACCCTCAACATTATATTATCAACCTTAGGGAAATAATTACCTAGGTGAGTGTGTAATATCTCTAGCATTCCCCTCCATATCAACCCTTTAGGGTCCAAAAGTGAAATCATTGATCATCAATGCCTCTGACTCTTTTATAGTTGTGATCGGATGTTTTTCAAGGGGTGAAATGAAAAGAATAAAAATTATTTCAAATGGATGTGTCCCAACTTGAACATCATAAGGACATTTTTTGGGATGACTCTCCAAGATGGAAATAGAGGAAACAACATCATCACCTATAGATTTCCTGATTATAGATCCACCTTAAGAGGAAATATTGATTTCTCTCCATGATTTATTTGTCATATCCTCTCCTTATACCTTGACTCAAGTTGATTGGCTTCATCAAGAACATAAAGGTGATTGTTTTAATTGACAGTGGAAATACCCAAAACTTTATTCATAGGAGAGTGCTCTAGGAAATCCATTGTTATGTCCATGTAATGCATAATTTTTAGATTATTATAACAAATGGTGGCATGATGAAATTAATGTGGTGGAAGTGTTTGATGGTGATACCTCAACTAGGGGAATATCAACTCAAGTCCAATTTTTTCTTTTATTGAATTTGGTGGATGTGATGTGGTATTTGGATCATAACGGTTACGAACATTAGACCCAATTACCATGGAATTCAAAGAATTGTACATGAGCTTTAATAAATATGGGAAACAACAAACACTCAGGGGGCTAAAGTTTGGCTCCTAAGACATTATCACTTCTTATCACATGTAAAGTATATTGAAGAAATACCACTTTGACATCATTTCTCAATTCAATTCCATTCTTTTGGTCGACCAACCACCACAACAGATATAGCCTGATTTACAAATGATATTGAATAAGAATAAATGTGTTTTTGGCACATCATATGGATTTCCTTCACAAGGTAAGAATAATCAAGGTGTTCCATTGATTCCATGCAATAGATCATCCAATGTGCATCCTTATCGACACCCTTTTCAATGAAGGAATGAAATTGAAAATATTATCTAGGAACATAGAATTAAGTGTTACTCATCCTAACACTAGCCCTTATTCATCACCAATGCTAATGGTATTGAAGAAAGAAGGAAATTAGCAAATGAGTCCAATTTTTCATGCTCTCAATAAGCTAACCATCAAAGATCAATTTATCATCAAAATTATTGATCATTCTTTTGGACGAGCTTCATGGTGCCAAGTGTTTCACTAAATTGGACCTTAGGTAGAGATACCACTAGAAAAGAATGAAGAAGATGAAAATTCCTAACATAGTTGTCCCTCTCATGAAGGGAATTATGCGTTTTTAGTAATTATGTTTGTCCTTTGCAATGTTACATCCACTTTTTAGATCTTCAAAAATAATATTTTTCGATGCTTCCTATACAATTTTTTGATTGTAATATTTGATGATATCATGATCTATAAAAAAACATGGAAAACACATGTGAAAACTGGTTAATAGAGCCTCAAATACTTAGGCACAACCAATTATTCCTTAGTAATTCCAACTATGATTTGGGTCCTTAAGAGATAGATTACTTGGGTCACATTTTCAATCAGGACAAGTGTTATAGCCTTAATCTCTACCCTATAGGCCATAGAGGAAGCCACCAGAGGATAGAATCCCAACTACATATTTTTCCTAAGAATTGAACCCTTTAGGAGACCTTATTGACATTCTCGCGGATCACCTAGTGGGAAACAAGTGAGGCCCTATGATCCAGGTGGATATCGGTGGCCACCCACCTTTTCCAACTAGCTCAAAACAATTTTCTGGCAATTTTGTCAATTTACTATTTTTAGTAGTTTTAATTTTCGGGGCCATTTTGAGGGCCTAAATGAAGGATTTTTAGGATCAATATTCTCAATGCTAGTTGAAGGTATGATTGAGCCCCAAAAAGAATCTCCTCGACGATACCTTTCCAACAGGCTATCATACTCCTAAAATAGATATCGTATGCAAAAGTTACGACCCCAGGAAGTTGATGTACTAACTTACCCAAACGAGGCCCAAATGACTTTTGGCGTTTCATATCCTAGGGTTAGGTTTTTGGATGTCTATGGTTTTTGGCATTCCTTTTTATTGTAAAAAGGCCTTCAGAGCCTCATTGTAATCATCTTCTTGTGAATGAACGCAACCGTCACATCTCTTCTCAAAGATAAGCCACCACCATTCTAGTGAGTCTTTCACTCTGTATTTGTATAGTCTCTGTACATTTATTTTATTAATATAGATCATGTATTACTGTATACCTGTGTTTATGGTTGCATATTTGATACATTTCTGTTATATTATTGGATATCTGCAATATCTTTTTGCATTTATTTATTATATCTCTGCTCTCATTTCGTGCTGAAAATAATTCGGATGAGTGGTATCAGAGCAGGCTGATCTTGACCATTTTTTTCAGTGCATGTCCCTGACGAGTTTCGAGTATAGCAGGTCGGGTCTTGAGATTGTCTCTCTTGAAGAAAATCTCTCTCACACGTCTAAGAAACCCTCAATGGTGGATGAAAAAAAAAATGACGGAGCAGACGATCCTATCAATCTGTTGTTTGAGCAATCTCTCATGTGACAAAGGGACAAAATGATGGAGGATTTTTCCCACATCCTTCAATGGCTGCCGATAGCAATAGAAAAATCTTCATCAAACAACCACTTTGGAAGCACCTCTCCTTTCAAGGTATAGGTTAATTTTGATATTCTCATATTTGAAGGTCAGATAGATGCGAATGCCCTAGAGAAATGGTTAAATATGCTAGATGGTTATTTCTCTGTTCAACATTTTTCCCACAGGGAAAATATTACCTTCACACTCCTTAAAGCTCTCCCCCATGTCAAACATTAGTGGGAGACTTACTGGGAGCAAAGTTCCATGGAGGAGTCTGGAATATATGGGGTCGAGCCCACTTGGGATTTTTTTGTGGATGCGGTAAATGAACAATATTACCCTGTTGGAAACTATGAGGACCAGTACATGAGATGGACCACACTACGGCAAGAGAGGGGCCAATCAGTTCTGGAGTTCACCAATACCTTCCATACCTTGTGCACCAAGATGGGTATCAAAGACTCCGAACAACATTTGGTTATGAAATACCATGGGGCTCTACATAGATACATCCAAACTGAAATGGATTTTCTAGACATCTCATCACTCGATGTTGCTTATCGATCTGCTGTTAAAATCGAGCATAAATTTAAGCACCAAAACAAACGGGAGTTCAGGTCTGCAAATCCGCAACAACCAAAGTATGACAAAGACAAACCTAACAAACAGTCTTCTGAAAACCGGTCCAAGCCACAGGAAAAGAAGGGTCACGGGAAGACAAAGAAGGACACCAAAAAATGTTGCAATTTCCACAAAATTCCCTGGCACAACACCGATGAATGTCGCTCAAAAGAGTCATTGGTGGATGATATCAAATACAAGGAGTTGAACCTTGATTCAAAATTTGATTATGAAAATACTGGTAAAAGATAGATCATCGACGCAGACCCCACTGCTATTGTTGTGACCACAACAATTCAACCAGAAGAACCAACAGATCCTGAAGAGGGGGATCTCCTTTTTCATTCACATATGTGGGTGAAGGGGACCCCACTACATTTTATTGTTGATAGTGGAAGCCATAAGAACCTCATCTCAACAGAGCTCGTTAAATAGTTGGGATTGTCGACAACACCACACCCACAACCATACAACATTGGGTGGCTTCGCCAAGGACGAGATATTCATGTCATCCAATAGTGTCGATTGTCATACGACATCCAACCCTTCAAGGATGAGGGATTATTTGAAGTTTCCCCTTTGGATGTCTGTGATGTTCTCTTGGGCCAACCATATATGTGGAAGCGCCATGTTGTTTATGAGTCTCGACCATGTAGTGTCATTGTTTCTATGGGGGGTCATCTCTACAGAATACTAGAGGTAGTTCTGACTACTGTTCCACCTGAAAAGTTCCGCAAGGTAATCTCATACTACAAAATTTAGCTTCTTCACAATCTGTTCAAAAGGTGAAAAAAAGGATACTGTAACCACTACAGCCTCGGCCCAAGCACCTTCTTTCCTCCAATTCCATTTTTAATTAGACATTTGTTTTTAAACATTATTAATGAGCTTGGACTAAATATTTTGAATGTTTTGAAGAAATGTATGGATATAGAGATTAGGACCACAAAACAGCTGACTGATTTAACTTGTTATTGACAACCTAAAACGAATAATCTAAACTTTATAAGGTCTTCTTATATTTGGAGTTCAATTATATGGCATTTTCTCTTCTTGTTTTTAATTGAGATTTTGTATTTTTTCTAACTTCTATGATTCGTTTACTTAATTTACAAATACTTGTAACAAATTTGGGATGTATACTTCAAATAAATGTTCTTTACAAAAAAATTGTTCAAAATATTCTTGGACTAGACTCTATACCCATCAGTAGAAATTAATTAATAAATTGTATTTGAAGATAAAACTTGGAAAATAAATCATTCATCCTATTATTGATATTCCATTCCTTCCTACAAAACAATCACATTATTCAATATGAAGTTCTCTCTAATAAAACTTGACTTCTCTGGATCGATTATTTAAGGATATATGTGCTTGATGCACAAGGTCAAAGCCTTGGAAATAATTTTATGAGAGACATTTAAAAATGAGAAAGGGATCCAATTGGTGCCAAGTTTTTCACTAAATTGGACCTTAGCTCAAGATACCACTAGAAAAGAACGAAGAAGATGAAAATTCCTAACATAGTCGTCCCTCTCTTGAAGGGAATTATGCGTTTTTAGTAATTCTGTTTGTCCTTTGAAATGTTACATCCACTTTTTAGATCTTCAAAAATAATATCTTTTGATCTTTCCTATACAATTTTTTGATTGTAATATTTGATGATATCATGATCTATAAAAAAAACATGGAAAACACATGTGAAAAATGGTTAATAGAGCCTTGAAAATACTTAGGTACAACCAATTATTCCTTAGTAATTCCAACTATGATTTGGGTGCTTAAGATATAGAGTAATTGGGTCACATTTTCAATCAGGACAAGTGTTATAGCCTTAATCTCTACCCTATAGGCCAGAGAGGAAGCCATCAGAGGATAAAATCCAAAATACATCTTTTTCCTAAGAATTGAACCCTTTAGGAGACCTTATTGACATCCTCACGGATCACCTAGTGGGAAACAAGTGAGGCCCTATGATCCGGGTGGATATCGGTGGCCACTCACGTTTTCCAACTAGCTCAAAACAATTTTCTGGCAATTTTGGCAATTTACTATTTTTAGCAGTTTTAACTTACGGGGCCATTTTGAGGGCCTAAATGAAGGTTTTTCAGGATCGAGATTCTCAATGATAGTTAAAGGTATGATTGAGCCCCCAAAATGAATCTCTTCAATGATACCTTTCCAACAAGCTATCATACGCCTAAAACAGATATCGTATGCAAAAGTTACGACCCCGGGAAGTTGATGTACTAACTTACCCAAATGGGGCGCAGATGACTTTTGGCGTTTCATATCCTAGGGTTAGGTTTTTGGATGTCTATGGTTTTTTGCATTCCTATTTATTATAAAAATGCCTTCAGAGCCTCATTGTAATCATCTTCTTGCGAATGAGCGCAACCATCACATCTCTTCTCAGAGATAAGCCACCACCATTCTAGCGAGTCTTCCACTCTGTATTTTTATAGTCTCTGTACATTTCTTCTATTAATAGAGATTGTGTATTATTGTATATCTATGTTTATGGTGGCATATCTGATACATTTTTGTTATATTATTGGATATATGCAATATTTTTGTGCATTTATTTATTATATCTCCGCTCTCATTTCATGCCGAAAATAATTCAGATCAGTGGTATCATAGCAGGCTGCTCTTGACCATTTTTTTCAGTGCATGTCCCTGACAAGTTCCGAGTATATCAGGTGGGGTCTCGGGATTGTCTCTCTTGAATAAAATCGCTCTCACACACCTAAGAAACCCTCAACGACGGAAGAAAATAAAAATGACGGAGTAGACAATCCTATCAATCTGTTGTTTGAGAAATCTCTCATGCGACAAAGGGACAAAATGACAAATAATTTTTTCCACATCCTTCAACAGGTGCCGATAGCAATAGGTGCATCTTCATAAAACAACCACTTTGGAAGCACCTCTCCTTTCAAGGTACAGGTTAATTTTGATATTCCCATATTTGAAGGTCAGATAGATGCAGATGCCTTAGACAAATGGTTAAATCTGCTAGATGGTTATTTCTCTATTCTACATTTTTCTGACTGGGAAAATATCACCTTCACACTCCTTAAATCTCTCCGCCATGTCAAACATTGGTGGGAAACTTACTGGGAGAAAAGTTCCATGGAGGAGTTTGGAATATATGGGGATGAGCCCACTTGGGATTTTTTTGTGGATGCGGTAAAGGAATAATATTACCCTGTTGGAAACTATGAGGACCCGTACATGAGATGGACCACACTGCGGAAAGAGAGGGGCCAAGCAGTTCAAGAGTTCACCAATACCTTCCATACCTTGTGCACCGAGCTGGGTATCAAAGACTCCGAACGACATTTGGTTCTGAAATACCATGGGGCTATGCACATATACATCCAAACTAAAATGGATTTTATAGACATTTCATCACTCACTGTTGCTTATCGATCTGCTGTTAAAATCGAACAAAAATTTAAGCACCATAAAAAACGGGAGTTCGAGTCTGCAAATGCACAAAAACTAAAGTATGACAAAGATGACCCTAACAAACAGTCTTCCGAAAACCAGTCCAAGCCACAGGAAAAGAAGGGTCACGGGAAGACAAAGAAGGACACCAGAAAATGTTGTGATTTCCATAAAATCCCCTGGCACAACACCGATGAATGTCGCTCAAAACAATCATTGGTGGATGATATCAAAGACAAGGAGTCGAACCTTGATTCAAAATTTGATTCTGAAAATACTGGTAAAAGATAGATCATCGACGCAGACCCCACTTCTATTGTCACGACTGCAACAATTCAACCAGAAGAACCAACAGATCCTGAAGAGGGGGATCACCTTTTTCATTCACATATGTGGGTGAAGGGGACCCCGCTACATTTTATTGTTGATAGCGGAAGCCAGAAGGTGAGCCAGGAAAGAACCTGTATCTCAGCATATGTCGTCAAATGGTTGGATAGCGGAAGCCAGAAGAACCTCATCTCAACAGAGCTCGTCAAATAGTTGGGATTGTCGACAACACCACACCTACAGCCATACAACATCGGGTGGCTTCGCCAAGGACGAGATCTTCATGTCAGCCAGTAGTGTCGATTGTCATACGACATCCAGGACTTCAAGGATGAGGTATTATGTGATGTTTCGCCACTGGATGTTTGTGATGTTCTCTTGGGCCAACCATATATGTGGAAGCACCATGTTGTTTATGAGTCTCGACCACGCAGTGTCATTGTTTCTATGGGGGGTCATCTCTACAGAATACCAGAGGTAGTTCTGACTACTATTCCACCTAAAACGTTCCGCAAGGTAGTATCTCATACTACAAAATTCAGCTTCTTCACAATCTGTTCAAAAGGTGAAAAAAAGGATACTGCAATCTCGACCCAAGCACCTTCTTTTCTCCAATTCCATTTTTTAATTAGACAATTGTTTTTAAATGTTATTAATGAGATTGGACTAAATATTTTGCATGTTTTGAAGAAATGTATGGATATAGAGATTAGGACCACAAAATAATTGACTGATTTAACTTGTTATTGACAACCTAAAATGAATAATCTAAACTTTATAAGGTCTTCTTATATCTGGAGTTCAATTATATGGCATTTTCTCTTCTTATTTTTAATTGAGATTTTGTATTTGTTCTAACTTCTATGATTTGTTTACTTAATTTACAAATACTTGTAACAAATTTGGGATGTATTCTTCAAATAAATGTTCTTAACAAAAAAATTGTTCAACAACATTCTTGGACTAGAATCTATACCCATCAGTAGAAATTAATTAATAAATTGTATTTGAAGATAAAACTTGGAAAATAGATCATTCATCCTATTATTGATATTCCATTCCTTCCTACAAAACAATCACATTATTCAATATGAAGTTCTCTCTAATAAAACTTGTCTTCTCTGGATGGATTATTTAAGGATATATGTTATTTATGCACAAGGTCAAAGCCTTGGAAATAATTTTATAAGAGACATTTAAAAATGTGAAAGGCATCCAATTGGTAATATGCTAAGTCACCAGGCTTGACAATGAATCTAATCAAACCCTTGTTAATATACTAGGTCACCGGGCTTGGCAATGAATCTAATCAAACCCTTGTTAATATACTCACCCAACATTTGATTTCTAATAGCTTCTTTACACACATGTAAAAGGTTAGGCCTAACAAATTCCCTTGTGGCCTTGTAAAATTCACACATGAAGTCATCCAGTGTTGGTTGCACCTTTTCCTTGGAAATAATTTTATAAGAGACATTAACAATGTGAAAGGCATCCAATTGGTAATATGATAGGTCACCAGGCTTAACAATGAATCTGAACAAACCCTTGTTAATATATTAGGTCACCAAGCTTGGCAATTAATCTGATCAAACCCTTGTTAATATACCCACCCCACATTTATTTTATAATAGCTTCTTTATACACATGTAAAAGGTTAGGCCTAACAAATTCCCATGTGGCCTTGTAAAATTCACACATGAAGTCATCCAGTGTTGGTTGTGCCTTTTCCTTTTGTTGTGTTGCATCCAATTGCAGTTGCGCCAAATTTTCCTTAACCTATGTTAGTTTCCTAATTATTTCTTCTCGCTTCTTCTCAACATCGTCCCACGACTTTGCTATGCGGTCCTGCACCTTCTCAGCCACTAGTTCAACATAATCCTCTATCAATGTCATCTCTGGGATGCTTTCGTGTGCCTTCATATTCTTTCTATGGCCTACTTCCTGTAGCACCGTCCTCTTCATTGGTAGGGTTTATGTCTGTGTTGACATTGTAGGTACTTCTATGTCTGGGACTAGTTCCTTTTGCATAGGAAAAATTGTTCCCTTGTGTGCACTTCCATTAACATCCTTCATTTTTTCTCCTCCATTAGTCAGTTCAGTGTGATCCTTCTCTTGCACTACTGGATTTTGAGTATCCTTTTTTCTATGTTTTCTTACTATCACACTCCCTCCTGTATCTTTTGCGTGCTCAACAACCTTCCTTTTATTTATTGTTGGGATATTTGATTTTTACGACGTTCCATCTTCTACTAGATGCTTTCCATTTTGTCCATTCTTTAAGATCACTGGTACCCTCCACTCATATGTCCAATCTTTCATATCCCATTGGACTTCCTCTCTAGTGACGCAGTGCCTCATCTGTATCCAATTCATCTTTGGATCTCTCTTTTAATGAATCAACACATTGTGTCTTGACACCTAAAAATTAGATATGTCCTTGTGTTCCTCCACCACTTCAGGTGGTATCCTCCATGTCTCAACCATCTTTTACTATATTTCCTCCAAATACATCGAAAAGATACTAGATTTTTCCTTCCTTTATTTTGCGGCTAAAGTGTGCCACAATGTTGCATATTGTGTTATGCGACACTTTCCTATCCTTTGAAAAAATGTGTTGTATGTTGGGTGTCTCCATCCCACCAATGATATAAGTAAGATTGTCCATGAATAATGTAACTATGTTCCTAATTTTTGTGCATCTTTGCAATCGTCCAAAAATAATTTCAATAAGTATGGACTCCAACTAAGTAAAGTCCCCTTCAAGCACTACGTGGTTGTTGCTATCACTACCTCTATTGCTTCTTCTTTGCAACACTTCCTTAACAATTTTCATTCCATTAACTTAGTTTCCAATTCACTGATCGTGTTAATTATAATTCCCTGTTACCCTTTTACTATTCCATAAGTCTTGTTCATTTCCTCTCCCACGACCTTCTCCTTAGTTTTTCCATCCATATATTGTTCAGGTTTCTATCCACCAGTTAGCAGCCATGTGATTTCTTCAATGAGATCAACATTGATTTTTACCAGCCTATCTATTCACAAAATACCCCCATGTACTAACGCCAACAATTGTTTTACACAATTATTCACATCCTTTGCTTGTCCAAAATGAGGGATTTCCAGTAGGTTCATTATCCATGTGTTGTACAACCATGTAATCCATTTCTTTGGTTCCAATATTGGAACTCCTGATGCACTTATCCCTTTGCTTGCCATGTATACTTCTAGCTCAAATTTAGGGAATTTATATATGTCTTCTACATCATGGTATGTGTACTTTAGTTTTTCTACACATCCTAAAATGTTAGGAAGGATTGTCACTCCTTTTGTTATGCATGGTAGTGCTATTGTGACTTTTGTCAGCTTGCACGATGACCTATGTATTGGGTATTTTCCCTTCTTATTTTCTGTCGCAATTGTTTTACATGCTTCTTGATTCACTTCTTCTTCTTCCTTTCTGCCTTATTCTGGTTCACTTGTAACATTTTCTACTTGCACCTATTCTTTTTTTTGCGGCGTTGTATCTACGACATGTTGTTTATATTCTTTGGCATGTGCCCTAGGCTCATATGATTCAGTTATTTCATCATATTATTCGTTCACCTACTACGACGGTCCCAAACCCAAAACCTACATAGAGTTTTTTGCTTCAGAGGGGTTTTTTCCTTCAGCCCTTCGGTCCACATTCATTTTCTCAACGACTAGCTCATGTTCTTAAACAAGTGTTGGGCTCACTAGTTCCTCGATAGGTGATGGGACTGAATCCACATCAACAATTCCTTCCAGATGAATTGGATTTTCTACTTCTATGAATGATTTCTCTATGGACTTTGCAACACTTTGTGTGGTTCTTGCGAATCTACTAGGAGTTCTGACTTTCGGTGGCACCATTCTACAAAATTTTGAAATGACTACTCCAAATATTCACTTAAATGTTTGGAAGTATTTTCTCATGCTTGAATTTCTCTCCTTAGCTCTCATCTACTCCAAGTCACAATGAGGCTTACCTTGCAAGTTTCATACTTTTATATGGCCTGCCATAAATGCTTTGTCGTATCTCACTTTTTTGTTTACCACCATTTTCTTTTTCCGACCATTTTCTATCTCGGTGTGTTGCATTCATATTTTTCTATCACACCATGTCTTAAGGTTCTATCATACCAAATTCTAGCTTTTGCTACACGTTGTATCCTTCAACTATCTGTCTACCACTTCTTTTTATCTTTTCCTTCTAGTTTTTTCTTCCTTTTTCTTCTTTTTCTTCTTTTTTCTTTTCTTTTTCTTTTTTTAACTCCTACTACATACATTATGTACAATTCTACTTCTTTTTACAACATCTACTGAGGTTTATTAGGTCGATTGTCCATATGTAGTTTCAGTCAACTATCATTCATCAATCCTTGCATCTCCTTTCCTACTAAATTCTGCAGTTTCACAACACCTCCATATGTGACAAACTTTATCTCAAATGGCCCTAGCCAATGAATCTTTAACTTCCCTAGGTGCTGCAAATATTTACTGTCATAGAGGAGAACCAACTATCCTTATTTAAGTTCTTCTTCTTGATGTGTCTTTTATTCCAATCCTTTTCCTTTTCTTTCTGTACTTCCTGATGGAAACCAACTACAATCATGTTTTCTTCCAGTTCCATGAGTTCATTCAATATTTCCTGAGATGCGTCTCTTTCTGTCTTGTTTGTAATTGTTGCAATGCACAAACTATTTATCAAATATTCCAAGGGAATTATTGCTTCCTATCTATACACCAATCTAAAAGGTTTCTTCCCTGTAATATTCTTACATGTAGTTCTATAGGCCCATAATACTACTGGTATATTCAAATCTGAGTAATCCCTGTTCACATTGCAAATATTGGTTAAGACATTCTCCACTATCTTGTTAAATGCTTCCATTTTCCCATTAGCTTGAGGATGGTATGGAGTTCTCTTCTAATGATGTATCTCAAATTCTTCAGTCATTGACTGGATAATACTATTGATAAAATGAGTCCCCTGATCACTCGTCAGAATTCAAGGGAATCCAAATCTTGTGACAACTTAATCAAATAAGAAGTGCATTGCAGTCTCTGTGATGCAATCTTTTACTGTTTTTTCTTCATCTCATTTGGCTAAATATTCCGTCATTTTAATGATATACGTTCCTCCTAATCTTCTGGCTAGTGGATTAATTGGTCCCACAAATCTACTGCCCACTTTTCAAAACAATTCAAAGTTACTTGAGGTCTTAATAACATCTCATCCCTCCTTTATGGATTTACAGCCCTCTGACAATACTCCATTTCATCCTTGTGAACTATTGGCCACCATAATCCTGCACACAATATCTTCTATGTAGTAACTTTCCCTGCATAATTTCCTCTAGCTATTTCTTCATGTTCTTCTGCTAAGATGATCAGTCTTTCTGTAAGGTAGCTAGAGAGGTAGTAGGGTGGACCAGAGGGCCCATGGTGATAATAGTGTAGGTCATTCAATGTAAGGTGGACTAGGTCCACTGTATTATTAAATAAGACCCACTCTGGTATTTAGATATAATAAATGGGTAGTTAGATATAATAAATGGGTAGTTAAATATAATAAATGTAAAAGGACTTCTTAGAAGGTTCTACTTCTAGAAGATTCCTCCTCTAGAAATTTCTTAGGTGATGGTAGCACTATATAAAGGGGTTCAAGCAATGTAATGGGATATGAAAAGAAGTATTTTATTTGGAGCGGTATCTCAATAGGAAGATGCCCCCTCAAAGAGGCAAGTGAACATGAGAGGATCCCTTCCATAATAGGATCCATTTTATGGTGTTTCCCTACCTCAAGGGTTTGGTAATAATATAGTTTGGTTTCTTCTATCTTCTTTGTGGATCTATTGTGTATTCAGTATTTGTGGTGATTATATTTGTAGATATATTCAGGTTATTAACAAGCGGTATCAGAGAACTTTCCTTGGCAAACAATGTGGGAACATATTTTTTATTTTTGTAGATTTGTTTTTTCTTCAGAGAAGAAAAAAGAGGGCCGCGACATTCCAGAAATTTTCGGGTTTTTTCCGTGGACGTCGGCGTGATTTTTTTTTTTTTTTTTTTTT
>SNQJ01S0039017.1:78511-102786 GCA_010110895.2 Picea sitchensis | reverse complement strand
TTAGAAGAGATCATTACAATGTAAGATGGTTGAGCTATATATGCTCAAGCAAGACAGAAATAGAAAGTACAACTGTCCAGTACAGCTGGCAGTGTACGGTCATACTGTTGAGGGTACACTATATTTAACACACATGAACAGGCTTGGAGGACTTCCAGAAGATCTTGAGAACCTGATGAATCTCGAATACCTGGATCTCAGCAGCAATTTTAACTATCTCGTGGCTTTGCCAGAATCGATAGGGGGTCTCGCGTCTCTCATTGAGTTAAACATCAGTTACAATCAAATAACTGCGTTGCCTGAGTCTATTGGGCGCTTGGACAAGTTGCAGCTTCTTAAGCTTGAAGGGAATCCTCTGGTTGTGCCCCCTCCCCAAGTGGTTGATCAAAGTGTTGACGCCATTAAAGAGTACATGGCAGACAGGTTGGAAGCCCGCCGTGGCGGATTGAAGAGCGGGCATGAATCCTTGTTGGGGCGCATAAAGTCGGGCAAATGGGTGAGATGCGGGACACCAAGCTCTGATGTGTTGGCCGGAGCTTTGTCATCGCAAGCGCTTCGAAGCGGGGACGACGACTTTTCTCCGACTTCCACACCGCGTCGAGGTGCTTTCTTGTCTCCCCTTAGCCTCTTCGCTCCGCGACATTCATTGTTGCCTCCTGGTGCTTTGGCCACACCTCGGCGGACTCCGCACCACGTTTATTCTGAAGTCAGCTCTAATAGCCGCCTGTTCTGTTTTAAATGAAGAGCTTTTGCTGTATGTAAATGTATGAATGAAGTACACTAGAGGTTTTGGAGAAACACACCAGCTTCTTGCATAATTATGCTAGCATGAGGCACAAGTTGGATAATTAGAAATATTGTCGAAGAAACAGTGCTAGGGCACAAGAGTATTCCAGAAGATGTAAGAGTGATGCATTTGAGGAGCTACATATACACCATATCGGGGATAATTTAATTGAAGTTGTAGTCATTACTTCTTATATTCCAAGTTTCATTAATCAAAAACAAAACATTGAACTCATCGAGGAAGTATCTATGGAAAAACTAAAAGAGGTACACTCTTTTCAAAGAACCATTCTTTTCAAAGGGATAACACAACCTTCGATGGTTGTACAATCAATTTCTTCATATGATAATTTTCTAGCAATCATCCCAAAGGAGGAGATCTTTTCATAAATTTAGACTTATGAAATACAATTTAGAAAATAACAGTAAAGCTCATAGAAGTTGGTCTTAAAGAAGTCTTGTTACAATCTATTTGAAGAGAACAATTTGTTTTTTAGAGGAATGAAAAAAGAAGTTTTGTTAGAATTTATTTGAGGAGACCGATTTGGTTTTTTAGAGGAATGAAAATGCATGTCACGCTCTTGGGATATTGAGCTATGATATGCACACCATAAAGTCTAAAAAGAAATTCATTTCAAGGGATATGATAGAATAAGAAGTTTGTATTTAATGCTTGTGTTTTTTAATGTAGGTTTTAAGCTTCATTCATTAATTGGATTGAGGTCTATTTTTTCTCAATTTTTTATTTTTTATTTTAATAAATAATTTTAATATAAAGTTATTTACTTTAATTAAATGAATAAGGCAAGGATGCTTCATTCCTTCTCTTCCTCTTTTTGGTGGAATCTTTAGAAAAGATAAAGAAAAAAGTGACATCCCAAGAGACATTGTTGTTCAAATTTCAAAGAGAGATAAATAAGTTGAAGAAGGAAGAGAATATATTCACCTCTAGAGAATAATCTTGCACCATGAATTAGGAAATCAAGATATCAATTTCAAATCTTTCCCAATGTGAATTTGTAAATTCCATCAAAAATCTTTTATGTCAGTTTAGGTTGTATAATAATGGAATAGGTTCCAAACTTCTTCACAAGATAGATTACACTAGCCAAGGGCTTCTCAAGGATGGATAGGGCATGAAATAACTAGACATAGGTTTAGAATAGGTCAGTGCATGTTGGTTTAAGTTATTATGGATGGACAATGAATGAAGGGAAAACATAACACATCCCACCACTTATGTGAGGCAATGGCCCCATCAAGAGTATCGCCTTTGTGATGGATCAAGAAGATGTGTTCCGAGTAGGAGGAGGAATTAGTGCACTACTGCAATATCCCCATCCAAAAAGAGAACACCGAAATAAGGGAATGTCTTAATGACTAATAAAGTATTACATCTATCCAAACTATAGAGATGGAAAAACATGTTGATAATTATGATTGTTTGACTTACAAATTAAATTTACATAGGAAAATTATGGAAACAAAGGGACACCATATGTCTTGAAGTACTTCACATTTATGCTTTGATGAAATGGAATTTGTGCATATTTTTGTGTGGATATTTCCCATCTTTCAATCTTTATCCAATGATGAAGGAACAAGCTCATTCTTTGATGAATTTTACTCGAGTTGGGATGATCACTTCATCCTAACTGTTTGACATTTTTTAAGCTTTGTTTATGGGGGCTTGAGGATAAATATAGGTTCTGGCCTACACATTTTTATTTTGGTTCTAGAAGATTAATTTTTTGTCTTGAGGTTAGCCCCTCTCTCTCTATTGCATAAACTTTCTATCAATGTGAGGGCCAAGTTCCAATAAATAATCCAACTTGTGTTATGTATGCAACCTCTTTGGGAGTTAGACTTGGTTATATGTTTCTATCCTCGACCTACTCATGGAGGTCACACTCATCATAGAAAAAGATATCGATAAGATATATGAGGTATAAATATGAAGAAGCCAGAGGTGTTTGAGTCATGGATTCATAAGTTATGAAAGAATACTTGGATGGAAAAGGGGGTAGAAGAAATAAAGGGATAATAGTAGAATAGAAAATTGGGTCTTTTGTAGGGCCAATATTATTAGAAATATTAATCAATATTTTACTAAATTTCTAGTATACATTGGATGTATTCTCCATATCTTTTGTAGCCAAAAGAACAATAAGAAGTTATCTCATGGAAAGTAAGGGAAGTGGGACAAATGTTAATTTATTTCTAACCAACAGGTAATAAGTTTTATAAGCTAACACAGGTTGTAAGAATACCAACATAAGAGATTCATAGGAGATCTTAATACCAAGATAAATAATATCATTGCACAAAATTCTGCAGTACTAGCATGTGTGGTGCACCAAATGAGCAAGATCCTGCAACTACTGCATGAGTGTTAAATTTTTATTGATACATCTTGAGGTGGAAAAGGTCTACTATCGAATCATAGAAACTATGCACATGAAATAATTAGACATGGAAAAAATGACACGATAAATTATATATAAAATTAGTCATTTGTACTAATATATTTAATTATTGAAGTACAAATAGATGATTTGATACTAATATCCTCCATAAAACAATCCTCTACAATGGCCTCCATTGACACATAACAAGTATTCCTACCACTCGAGCATTGATTAGGATCACATGAACTAGGATGAACACATCTAGTACATCCATGGGGCCTCTTCTGGATAGACTCTACTACAAGGCCTTAAGGCCCAAACCTCCCCCACCATCACTTGAATATCCCTTTCGATAGGAGAATGAAATGAATGTGTTGTGTTGTATTATGATATAGTTCAAGGTTTAAATGGAGGTTTCAGTGTGGATAATATTTTCTAAAGTGGGAGGATGTTGGACAAGGGGGTTAGGCCTCCACCTAGGAGGGTGGGGCCCTCTCAATGGTGTATCTTTTTTATTTTCTTGATTTGTTGCATACCCATGACCCAATCCCTATAATTCTCTAATGTCAAAGTAGTTGACATAGTGACCTAAAATAAATTCAACCTATGATTTTTTAAGGCAATACAATTTCAGATCCCAATTATTTTAGGGAATTTTTTCAAACACCGCGAACCACCTATCCATGCAGTCATTTACAATAGGTTCGTAGGTGCACCAATCCATGAAAATGTCTTTATTTTCACTAGTCCAGGTTGTGTTCTAGTTCTATGGTCAATAAACAAGGGAACTACATTTTGTTTTCAATGTTTTATATCTCTAACCTCGTTTCTATCTAAACCCAATCTCTAATACTCAAGCATCCTCACCCTATAATAAGAAATATGAGATAACTAGCCTTGGGCATTAGTAATGGAAGAAACAATGGTCTCCAATGATGTGGTGAGTGAAAGGAATAAGGGATCTCTAGTGTTTCTTGTATCTTATATTAGGGTTCTTAATGACTGAAGCCTTGCATCAATTTCAAAGTTTGGGGTCTACTCATTGTGGGTTAGGGTTCAATCTATCTTCATTCATTGATGGTGGGTTTAGGTTTTGTTGAGGTGTAGGTTCCATGTGATTTATAAGTTGCATTTAAAGAGGAATAAATATATTTTTGTTTGTTTTTATAATTTAAAAAAAAAAATACAAAAAAATAAGTTTTAGTGACCAATCAAGCAATAAGTCAACATTGGCATCCTATTGGCACTCAAAGGCTACTCCAATTCCTCCTCAAATAACTCCACCTCAAAAAACACATTGCACAATTGTTTAACAACACAATTGACATCAGTATTTTCTTATTAATATACACAGGAAAACAAGTGTGCTTTGGAACATGCATGTTGTCTTTACATATGTGTGTTCCTAAAAATCTAAGTTAGTAAGTTATATGGAAACGTGTGTGGTGGTTTGAGTGCCAAGGATATATAAAGAAGAACACTCGTGCATTTTGAAGAACACACATGCATTCCTACATGAGCACATTCATGGGAACCCCATTGCCACAAAATCATCCATCAACTTCTTTTGAACATCCTCTATGCAATATTAGAATAATGTATTTTCATATAAATGCATGTATTATCCCCTGCTATGGTATATACATTTTGTTTGTGTCGAATCGATAATCAAAACTATGATAACAATAAACAATGAAGTTATTTTTACAACCTCATCTTCAATATTATTTCACCCACAATTACCTTATGATCAATCACATCAACTCCTATCATTCCCTTTATATCACCCCCTTTATCACTACCCTTCTTATAATCATCCTCTCCTCCCTCGTGATTCTTGACATCAAGTTATATAGACTAAGTCTTATCAATGATTAGTTTGAACTCCTTGGAAGAATGGTGTCGAAATTATGTGAAAATATGACAACAATTTTATAAATGTAATTTTTTTATAAAATATACTATTACAAAGATAATATGACGATATATATTTATGAAGGAGATGTTATTTTGAAAAGAAATGATGTAGAAATTATGTAATAGATGTAGATATTAAGCATGAAGAATGCAACAATGATGCAAACACAGTGCAAAATAAAAAAGATCTAATTTTTTTTTTATTAAATTTTGAGCATTGTAAATATGATGCATATATAATGCTAATATGACACAGCTGCGACACGGAATCACAACTATGTGCGGTGGAAATATAAACTCAACTAGGGATTTGAGGACTATAGTGACATGAATCAACTATGCTACAACCTCCTATTATATTAATGGGAGGTGACCCCTAGTTTGGACTAATTACTAAAGAAAGGGGTCATCACTAGTTGAAGAATCTTGGAAGAAGCCATCGATGGTGCATACATTTTGGCCCCGATAGAAAGAATTATGGTGTAGACATGAAGAACCATAATTAACCAATAGACACATCAACAAGTCAAGTCGAATGAGTGATTATTAAATTCTATTAAGGAAAAGGCTCAAGGAACGACATAAGACATCAACTTCATCATGATAATTATGTAAGGTTGAAGGAATATTAGGATGGGATGTAATCAATCACCTAAAGTAAGAATTCTTTATGTGAAAATACACTAAGGAAATTGACAAAGAAAGTTATGGGTCATGTGGACCCTCACAATGTAACAACAAATATCCTAACAATGTATCTAATGAGAGGGACAATATTTTTTATCCTATGTACTAACATATGGTTTAGATGGAGTAACCTGATAATACATATACAAAAATATATGTTATGATAACTATGGTCATCTCCAACTACGTTTTGAATTAGATAAATTTAACATGAAGACAAGAAAAAGAAAATGAAAGAATTAAAAAACATGTTAAATATTGATCTTATGTAATAGAATAAGAGTTTTATGGTCTCCATCAAATAAAATAATCATATCTAATACCTGATGAAATTTATTGACATGATTATCAAGATGAAACGTTGAACATGCTATCATAGAATACACATACTATATGAGAAAGATTTCTCCAATATATGAAACTTGATAGCAAAGGACCCAATCATATGCATGGCATCTAAGACAAAAGAACCAAAAAATCAATTGGGTGGATACATGAAGTCTAATCACAACTTTTTTCAAGTGAAGCATGTAGAAATGGTCATTGAATAATAAACCTAGTAATTAATGCTCAATAATAAATAAAAGTAAAAAAAATATTGACCATATCCACTAGGAATCATGTTATAAGAATTATGGAAATATCATAGCAACATACCATGAATTAAAGTTTAATAAAAAAAGAAAGATGAATAATATAAGATTGCAGTGAAAGAAGATAATAAAGTTATAAAAGCAACCAATAAATAAGAAATTGATGAAGGACATCTAGCAATAGCTATTAAATGAAGAAAAATCAAATAACAACATACCATGAATTAAAGTTTAATAAAGAAGAAAAAAAAAGATGAATAATATAAGATTGTAGTCAAAGACTCTAATAAAATTGTAAAAGCAATCCATAAAGAAAAAGTTGACGAAAAGCATCTAAAAATAATTGATACAACATAAGAAAATAAATAAAATGAAGAAAAATCAAAAGATAATAGCCTTCAAGAAGATGATAGGAGTTGATCAATAAGGTGACAATTTAAATAATCCCAAAAAATAAAAAACATAATGAGAATAAATAGTCCAAATAAAATTTGAGACGTGGTTCCAATATAAGTAGTTTCAGAAGAAAAACAAAAAAAAACAAAGAAATTTCAAATCAAACAATTCTATCATTAAAAAAAAAACTACAACTAAAATATTTACTACAAAGAATTTGATGCAAGTTAAACCTATTAACATCTAAACTTGTTAAGAACAATCTCAATCTAGTCAGTCTTTTTTCTTCCAATGGTTGGTCTAACAAAGGGGCCACATGTGGGGAGACGCGATGAAGCGAGACAGAATGTCAATGTGGCTAGGGCCTAAACCCTAGCCGCCTCCGCTCTGGTTTTTCGATTGCAGGGGCACGGATCTTCGTCTGTAGTAGCCGATCAGGGTTCCCCTTGCTCTTTGAATACAGGGCCGCAGATCGACGTTTTTCAGAGCGTTCCTTCTGCGTGCATGCGTTTTGGAGCAGTGGTCTTAGCTTGCCTCTGCGACTTGCATCCTCTTGTTTTCTGGTGGTCGCCACCCTGCCACGATGGCCCCAGATCCAATTGCCGAGATGTAAGAAGACCCTTTGGAAGCATTCAAAGCGTTAGTCCGATCGGCAGGACCTAAATCCAAGCCTTCTCTCTCGTCTAAGTTTGTTAAGAATATGGAGGAGATCCCTTCTTTGGAGCTATCTCCATAGGAGCCTTGCAACCTTGCCCTCTTTCTAGCAGAAAAGTCCCTCATCGGAAAGTTTACGGGGTTATGGCCCAGCCCCAAATCGATGGAGGCATGGATGGATGATCGTTGGAAGCCGCTGATACAGGGAAAAGTTTCTCGGTGCACAGTAGGCAGGGGTTTTTTTGTCTTCAGTTTCTCAAGGACAGAGGACCGTGATCTAGTTTTCAGATTTGGACCTTATTTCATGGGGTCGAGAGGGTTGTTCTTAGCCCCCTGGACTCTTGACTTCAATCCCGTAGTCGAGATCACCGCAGCCCCTATTTGGGTTAGGCTACCTCATCTTCCCTTGCATCTATGGGGGAAAAGATCTCTAGAGGACATTGGAAATAAGCTTGGGCGTTTCCTGGATAGTGTGGAGCCGAAAGGGGATCAGTTTACCTGCACTCGTATTTGTGTTGAGGTTAACCTCGAGAAAGGCCTTCCGGAAGCCATTAAGCTCTCCCTGGGGGAATGTTGCCATATCCAAGAGCTGGACTATGAGCAGATTCCTTTTAAGTGCCTCTGGTGCCATGCATACGGTCATTTCACAAAAATATGCCCCAAAGACTCTGAGGAGCAGGGACCAGTCAAAGAAGATGATTTTCAGCCAGTATCTAACCGACGAAGGCAGCCAAGGCGAAAGGATCCACTACCCCAGGCTCCGAAGGCCACTCATTCAGCAAAGGCAACTCTAGAAAATAAAAACAGCTTTGATGCACTGAAGGAAGATGAAGCCCTAGATCCAGAAGCAACAACAGTTAAGGAAGATCCTCCGACAGACGAAATCCTTCCGAATTCCACCCCCCCAAATTCAGTAGCAGCGAGAGAAATTTGGGTTTCAGATCCAGAACCCTCTGCCCCTGCAGGTCTAGTTGTTTCAGTCCCCTCTAGCGGCTCTGTGGAAACTTCTGAACCTGAAGACAATTCAGTTCTGTCTCCACCCCTTACCCGAGGGCGAAGGACCAACAAAGCGCGCAGAGAAAAGGAGGCGACCTCCAACATCTCTTTAGGCTCTCAGAAAAAGATGGATCCCTACTTTAAGGGGAAAATTCCACCCCCCTTGGTTTAATGCTTTGCTTCTGTCTTCTACTGTGCTCACAGTTTGTGAGAATTTACTCATGTATGCATTTTTTGTCATTTTCTCGAATTAGCTCAAGAAGCAGATGGGATGGGTCTCCCAAGACATTCACAAGAAGGTTGGCAGCACTGTTAGAGGTCACCAACCTTCTTCAGATTTGTAACTTTCTGATTCTGGCTTGCCAAAATGCCGCTTAATGCAGCCTAACCGTTCTTGTCAAAAAAAAAAAAAAACATCTAAACTTATTAAACTATATAAAACAAAGAAAACAAACAAAGTTTCAAAACAAAAACCTATAAAATGTTAGTACAATTTTATTAAATTAAACATAAAAATTTGTTAAGAGGATATTGAGTGTTTCGTGATGAGATATGCAATTCTTATAGAAAACTCATTTTATTGTAAAATAAACATTGAAGAGAGCTCAAGATTTATTATACTGATGAAATATGTGATCCCTATATAGAAATCATTTTATTTAAAAAAAATAAACATAGAAGAGAGATCAAGGCTGATTATACCAATTAATCCTTCCCTTAGTGTAAGCTCACCTTCTACTTCTACATATAAACATGGAAGATGTGGTATGGAAGGGGATTATGATCATACTATCGATATATAATTTATAGTATTATTTGACTTTCCCACTTATGAGGAATTGAGAAGAAGTCGAGTTTAAGGAGATAGTGTATGATTATAAAAGATTATTCAATAAGATAAGTGATGATTTGACTATTTTAAATTAGGGTTTCCTCGTGTTATATGATATTTTTTTTTCATTATAAATCAACAAGTATTAATGTTATGTTTTTTCATGTTAATTTAGATGATGAATTACATGTATGAAAAGTAGATGGTCATCATGTTAATGAAGAAAAAAAATGTTTGAATCTATTATGATAACCTTATAAAATTTAAGTTTAAGATCAAGTTTAATTTAAGTTTAATATTATTAGTCCCTATCAAAGAAGGACTATAGAAATGAGTTTGTTACTGATTTGACATTAATTTCATTGACTAAGTAGTTTGACTATAAATTTAAACCAATTTTCCAAATTATAACATTGTTATATTGATTTTTTTTATTTTTTATTTTTTAAATCAAACAATTTTTTTAAATTATGATTGGTCAATAAATTTAACCCCTTATTGCAGAGTTGTGGGCGGGCCTTCCTCCCCACCATTATTACATTGACTCCAAATTCGATTTGGCTAATAAAGGCCTCAACTATTAGCATCCTTCCATTCCATGTTTTCTCATTCTTCAACTAAAATATTAGAACGCAAATCCCTGTCTTTGCTTTTGCAGTTGGAATCAACATTTTTGTAGGGAGAATCAAGAGCAATATAATACTGAAGCTCACTGAACTCAAAATTTTCCATCAATCTCTATGCCCACATCTCCACACCACAACAAACAAAACATTGAAATATCCCACTCCATTATAATGCTTCTCCGTCGTTTTCTCCATTGAAAACCCATTGCCTAAACCAAAATATTCCGCACTCTCGGCCTCTGTGCTTTTACAAAGCCTTTGAACAAGCATTTCCTTGTCTTCAACGTTGGACTCCACTGAAACCATGGTCTCACTTGACATAAACTCGGTTGACTCTCCCGAAATGCTACTCTCATTGGGCTTTAAGCTAGATGAAACCCTACTCTCGCTCGACATAAACCTTGCAAACCCTGCCGAAACCGCAAGCTTGTTTGTATTGATGTCAGATGCTTCAGAACTCTAATTGATAGATGGAGATAAAAAATTTCTCATTTTGATGTTCGACAGGAGTCGAGCCTTCGATGTCGGTCTAGAAGGCAGCTTTGGAGGAATATCTTTAGGAATTTCATCATGTCTCTTAACTTCCTCCAACATTTGCTCCATTACACTTCGATGACCCAAAGTCACCATGCTTGCGAAAAACATTTTACGACTAGATTATCAGAAAACCCTTAAAGCTTCCTACAATATCTCCTCTCACCTAAACAATTCCCCTAGCAAGATTCAAAATGCCTTCAATTCTTTAAACTCGAAATATATTCATCTGTCCTTGAGTGCATCGACATTTTTCCCATCGTCTCTCTAACTAAATTTTACATCCAGACAGTTACCAATGCATTTAAGGCATTCCCGGTCATTATTTGCAAGACTTTGTCTAGATCGACATTTTAAGACTCTCTGTCCTTCTTTTCACCCATTTTTGGAGCTCCATGGTTAAATGAACAAAGTCGAAAAATATTAAATGTGTGTGTCCTGGGATTGAATTTGAGACTCTAGCTCAGATGTTTGAAAACCCCTCAAATGAGTTCAAAAATTAACCCCAAAAATTAACAAGTGCCACTATAATGGCAAGGTCCCTGTCATTGATGATAGTTGATGATGGAAGTAGTAGAATGTGATATTAAACAGATGATTTTCTATTACACTGATAAAGATTTCCTATTGAATCCAATCATGAGCACTGTACACCATTATTTTTGGAGTTTTTATGGCTGGAGTCCACCAAAAGGGTACCATATATAGTAGGGGCTAGGGTAGAGATAACAGTAAGAGTACCACCACATCAGTGGAAGAGACTGTTCGAGGTTGAGTTGCAAGTCAAGTTTAAGGGAGATCCCTCATATGTAAAGGCACTATTTGCACCGGAGAAAGAAGAGGTAGGTGCAATCACATTTGTGAGCGTTCACCTACTTTACCCCTCCTAGCTTTGCAAGGGTTTGGATTCGTGGTGCTTAACTCAAAAACTCTGGATGCGGGAAAAAAAGAATAATAAACATGAGCTTCTCTCCTTAATGTGCTTTATGTCCAACATCTAATGAAACTAGAATAAAAACATTCCTGCTATTTCTTGCTAGCCCAAACTATTTCAAGCTAGCCTAGAAAAGGAAGATACTTGTAAATACATATTCTTAAACCAACCTTAATAAACTTCTTTACATATTCCTAAAGTAGCCTTAATAAACTTCCTTAAAAAGGAAGAACATAGGTAGGACAATCGCTCCAATTCCAGTTATTGAAAACAACATCACTCTATATATAAGAAAATTCCATCTGTTAGATTGAAAGTTATTATATGGAGAGAAAACAAAAGAAATCAAATCTGAAATTATTAATATTTAATATTTAAGTTATTTTATAATAGATTTTTAATATTATTATAATTATAGATTTTTAAAATTTAGTATATTATTTATATTATTTTAAATTACTATTATGGTTTTTTTTTTTAAAGGTTATTAATAATGTAGATACACAATGTTACTATATATGCAATTTCTCAATACAATTAGCGACAATAAATAGGAAGATTCGGGGTTGTAAAATTCTATTGTTAACTGCATAGAGTCCATAGATACTAAATTTTGGTTGTATTTTCATGCAAGGATTTTCGCACATCACCTCAATTGAAATATGTCCCTACATATTCTCGACCACAAGGATCAAAATAGGAAGGTAAATTAGATGAGAACTATCAATGAATTCATATTAAACATCAACAATCAACAAATTCACCCTTACCAAAGAAAGGAGTGAAAAGTTGTGTTAGGTACATGTTTTGAAAAAAAAAATCAAGGTTGTATGTTGCAAACAAACACGCGTGTACAAATTGTAAATGTTGACACCTGCATACATTCCATCCAAGCCAATACTACACAATGACCGGCTTCCTTTCTTTGAATTCCATCGGTACTTTAGGCTATGGTAGCCCTCATCTGAAATAACTAAGTGACGCCATGCATAATCTATCATACCATTCATATCATGATTGCCATCCATCACTACATTTCATACCTTCTAAAAGATCTGACAAAAGGAATTATGTACTCACAAAAGAGTCACACCCAGAAAATGTAGATCCTATTAAACCAGTAAACAAAAAATGACAGTATTGTCAGAAATTTGACCAACAACAATAAAACTACATCTGCAAATAGTAAAATTGTTTCTGAAAACTATTTTCTTATGATTTATTTCTTAAAATAAAAGAGATACATAGTAGCTCTGTTACAGACTGTAAATAAACAAAGGGAAATAAAGCATCCTCCGATCCAAAATGTGCCAAAGAAAGGTCTACAACAATACACAGAGAGACTTTCTCAAACAAAACATACATTCAAAAACTCTGTTTACAGAAAATAACCTATCATTTAAATAACAAATTGAAAACCCACCCCAACAGATAAGGAAGGAAAACAATGTGGCAGCAGTTGATCAACAAGTGACAGAGTTAGTTTCACAGCTGAAAATAGTGAGGTTAATTCATTCTGAAAAATTTGCATCACATTTTTCAGTCTCCCCCTTGATGTCAAGTTTTGGGATTCCCAACAATGATCTGAGTTTCTCCAATCGATCCTTTGGAAGTGCCTTAGTAAAAATCTCGACAAGATGATATCCAGATTTACAAAGTTCAAAAGAGATAATTTTGTGTTGGACAAGCTCTCTAATGAAGTGATGTTAAATGTCAATATGTTTTCTCCTGCTGTGATATACAAGATTCTTTGTCATGGAGATAGTGCCTTGATTGTCACAATATACTTTGATTGGCTTATTGACTTTCATTCCCAGGTCTTCAAACAGTCTTTCCATCCAGATGACTTGTGTACATGTTGATGATGCTGCAATATACTCTGCTTCAGATGTGGATAGAGCAACAGTGGGTTGGTTTTTGCTACTCCAAGAAACAAGAAAACCTCCAGAGAGAAAGTCATATCCAGAAGTGATCTTTTGATCATCTAAGAAACCTTCCCAATCTGCATTTGTGTATGCTACAACATTGGAATCATTAGTAGCACTATAAAAAAATCCAAAGTATTTTGTATCACTTACATATTTGAGAATTCTTTTGGATTCCCGCCAATGAATATCATGAGGTTGATGCATGAACCTAGAAACCAAAATTACAAAGAACATGATGCCTAGTCTAGTGGTCATTAGATACATAAGACTCCCAATCAAAGATCTATAAAGAGTCCAACATTACAAAGTGGAGTTTTATCTTCTTTCATTTACTCCCAAGAACCAAGGGAGTACTCACAGGTTTTAAACCTTGCATGTTAAACCTCTTCAACAAGTCTTTAACATATTTGAATTGACTAATGGATATACCTGTAATTGTTTGTTTGATTTGCATACCCAAAAAATATTTCATTTCTCCTAAATCAGAGATCTCAAATTCAGATTTCATTGTCTCTTTGAACTCCTTGACAAGTGAGGGAGAGGTGCTCATAAAAATTAAGTCATTTAGATATAAGAAAAAAATGATGAAATCTGATCCCACAACCATTTTGTACAAGGTACTTTCACAAGGACGTTTATCAAAGCCATGATTACGAAGATAGTTATCAATTCTAGAGTACCAAGCTCTAGGGCCTTGTTTCAGACCATAAAGAGCATTTTTAAGCCTATAAACCTTATCTTCTTTATATTTAACAATGAAACCTTGAGGTTGTTCAAAATAAACTTCTTCCTTCAAATATCCATTTAAGAAAGTTGATTTGACATCCATCTGATAAATTGTCAACTTTAAATGAGTTGCAATGGAATGAAAAGTTCTTACTATTTCAAGTCTTTCTGCAAGGGAAAACATTTCCTCATAGTCAATGCCTTCTTGTTGCACATATCCTTTTGCAATTAAATGTGTCTTATACTTTGAAATACTTCCATCCATATTAAATTTGAGCTTGTAAATCCACTTTACACCAACAGTGGATTTCCCATGAGGAAGATCAAGAAGCTCCCATGTATCATTTTTTTTTTCGATCTGTGACATCGCATATTCCATTGCTTGCACCCATGGTATGAGTGGAATCTTCTTTAAAATTAAAATTTTCAACATGGGCAGAAGAAAAAAGAACAAAATTGTCACCAACATACCTAGATGTCTCATATATTTCTTTCAAACTTCATGTTTTCCTAGGAGGACTAGATGGAGGTGTTGTTTGAGTATTAAATTGAGATCCAGTTGATGGAGAAGATGGAGATGAATTTGATGGAGAGATCCTTGAAGGTGAGCCTGCATTTCTTACAACAAAGGGCCGCAAAGATTGATCATTGTTATCAAAGTCAAATTTTCAATATGTGGGGTAAGCTCTTTATCTTCTCCTTCATTCTTCTGATAAAATCCCCCTTCATAAAATATCACATCTCTACTAACATAAAGTTTATTAGTAAGTGGATAAAAACACCTATAAGCCTTGCTTTCTTCTGAATATCCAAGGAAAATACATTTCACTAATTTTCCATCTAATTTGTGTCTTTGTTGTGTAGGAATGTGAACAAAGCATGCAGACCCAAAAAATTTCAGATGATAAATAGTTGGTTTTCTACAAAACCAAGCTTCATAAGGAGTATAATTTTTTACTATATTTGTAGGAATTTTGTTGAGGATATATGCAGCTGTGTGGACTGCATGTGCCCAATACATGTTTGACAAATTCTTTTTTTTCTAACATACATATAACCATCTCTTCAATTGTTCTGTTTTTTTTTTCTTTCTACTACTCCATTTTGTTGAGTAGCATATGTAGTAGTTAACTCCTTCTTGATGCCATGTAAATTGCAAAAATATTTGAATTCATCAGAGGTGAATTCTCCACCTCGATCAGTTCTCAAGACTTTCAAATAGTATCATGATGACTTCTCAACAAGTACTTTAAATTTTTGAAAGCAACTAAAATCTTGAGACATCTCACTTAATAAATAGACCCAAGACATCCTTGAAAAAACATCTACAAAGTGAAGAAAATACATATTCTTTCCAAGAGATAAGGCCTACATGGGGCCACAAATATCTGCATGTACTAAGGCCAAAGGTTCACTTGCTCTAAAATGATGTTGGGGAAAGTTGTCTCTATGTTGATTTCCTATTGCATAACCTTCACATAACTTATTATCTGGTTCTATGAATGAAGAAAAACCCTTTACAAGATTCTTATTTTGAATGAAAGAAAGAGATCCAAAATTAAGGTGCCATAACCAAAACTCATCAATTGACGCCTTCAAGAAATATACTTTTGGTTCGATACATAACAAAAACATATTATTATCTGTCATAGGAACTTTGGCAACAAGGCCTGTGTTGTTAAAAATCTTACAAAACTTTCCTTTGAAAACAGTCTTGTAGTTTTTAGAATGAGTATACCTATGCTAATCAAGTTATTCTTTAAACTTGGAACAAACAAAGTATCATGTAGATACATAATACTTCCATTTTTTACTTTTATGGCAAGGGTACCTTTTCCACTTACTTCTTGCTCATTATCATTGCCAAAGTTTACTTTTCCCTTCACACTCTCATCCAACTTCACAAACATGTTTTTGTTTCCTGTCATATGATCTGAGAAGCCACTATATAAATACCATACTAAATCATCTTTGGCATCAAAACTGTTACATGTGAGAAACAAAGT
Organism: Picea sitchensis; assembly: GCA_010110895.2. Taxonomy (NCBI): domain Eukaryota; kingdom Viridiplantae; phylum Streptophyta; class Pinopsida; order Pinales; family Pinaceae; genus Picea; species Picea sitchensis. Next base: position 86,763 of record SNQJ01S0039017.1, on the reverse strand, counting down.
TTGAGAGTTTTCAACTTCATCTTTACTAAAATTTTCTTGAGAGGTGTCTCTTTTCTTCTTAAAAATATAGCTTTCAAGGTGACCATATTTATTACAATAGTTGCAATGAAAGTTACCTCTCCCAAGGATGTTGCTTCTTCCTCTACCATAACCTCCTCTTCCTTGGGATCTTCCACGGCCTCTACCTCCTCTATTTGATGATGAATAAAAAGTAGAACTATTATTCATGGTAGTAGAAGATTGTTTCTTCTTGTCATCAACCTTCAACTTTGTTTGGAAAGCTTGATCTAGAGGTTCCTCATTCTTTTTCAGCCTGTCTTCATGTACTTTAAGGATTCCAAACATATCATCAAGAGTTAGTTGTGATAAATCCCTTGACTCCTCTATAGCAATAGTGATTGGATCATTTTTTTAGGAATAATTCTCAATGTAACGAACCTCCTGTTTCGTCACGACAACAAGCCTCACATAACAAGTGCGATTTTTTTTTTTTGTGTGTGCGTGTGAAGGTATTGATGTCATTATACTCGACAACGCAACATGACGATGAACAAGGCGCAAGCAACTCACGCAACAACAACATGACGACCAAACATAGAAACACATCAATCACCTGGAAGCAATGTAAGACATTCAACCGACAAGAATAAAAATGACTACCCGCTCGTCCTACCCTACAATGGTTAGGACCTCCAGGACACATAAGCAATGCCCAAGCCCAGGTTCCCATTGATTTTGACCATTTAAGGTCTCAAGGCTGGTGACCGTTCTGAGGAACAAGGAGATGTCTACAACACCACTAATCCAACATAAAGCACAATCCCAACTCTGATCATCAATATCACCTAATCATCAATTATTCATAGCACAATAAGATATTCTACTATACTTATCATTTTTCAAGAAACAATGAGTGTAAATGAGTAAAAAGACATCTCATAAAGAATCATAAATCAAGAGCGGAAATACAATTTTAATCTCATGCAGCTTAACTATACATCTTGTTTTTAAGGAATATCTTCTAGGAGTATGTAAAGGGAAGCTATAATTACATATTCATTATGAGAAACCATAAGAAACTCAATCTTCTTAAGCAATACATGAATTTTAACATCACTTTTACATTATGTATCCATTATATGAAACTAATAAAATCATTCATGATAGCAATAATGCAAAGTCACATATTGACATAGATATAAGAAGTATGTACATTAATGCGAGATATACAGTGTTATCAATCATTACAATGTAATAGTCTATTACTAAGGTCACCAGTTTCTTTTTGAAACTTCAATAAAAACCCTTAAGAGATAGTTATTAATAATATTCAATTCGTATAATCCTCAATATTTAAATCACTTAACTCTTCTATATTTTCTTCACTTTTAAGTAAGTATTCTAATCTCAATCCTAGAAATCCTTCATCACTATTACTAACAATGAAGAACATAATTATTGTCATGTACTAACAATATATTTTAAGATGGCATGTCTAGATTATAAACTAGCCACTCATTATAAACTTGCAATATTTTTAAATTGGAAATGAATGAAGCATGTACCCAACACCACGTAAAGATGACAAGGCAGGTTACAAAAATAAAGAAATTTGTACTTGCAATATTTTTAATTACAAATCGTTACATCAGTTGTCCATCAATAATTAAAAATAAAGTTGTCAGCCACTGAATTGTCTAAAAATATAAGTGGCAATTATTGTCTAAAAATAGAAGTGGTTGTTGTCAAAGGAGTACAGTTCAATGCAAAATCGAATGCGGTTATGCAGTTGAAAGGGAATCGTAACCACTCTATTCAACACAAATTAATTGTTATTATCAATGTTGACCAACCAATCAATATTATCGCCAAAAACAACAAAAAGATGTCAGCACTAGGGAGCCAAAAATACTCGTCGTCAGGTAAAATCAAGGAAAATGCAATCATCAAGGGGAAACTTACTGTGCCACACATCTGCAAACACAAGATACATTAAAGGACAAACGGGGGTCCTTAACAGAAACCAAGCTACGCTTTAAATGAAAAATCGTGCTAAAATAAGCAACAAACAATCATCAAAATTTGTAAATGCCAGTACATTCAACTGTGTTGGCCAAAATTAAAGTCGTGGTAAGAACAACTAGCTCAAGAAGGCGGTTTAAGAAAAATAGTGGGCGTCTTGATGAGTGGAAAAGGTGGTCCTTTACACAGCAAAAGCATATGCTTTAGCCAGGCAAAATCGTATCCTCTAATCAGGAAAAACGTTGTCATCCCTGTGGGAATTTCATGGTTTTGGTTTCAGGCAGTAACAGGGAGGAGTAACTCCCGCGCGACAATACAAACATGGTCCAATTCGGTGGTAAAGAACGTGGTGTAATCACTGGCCAACAATAGACTATCAGTTGTGGTCGAAATGATAACAATTGACTTATTAATAACATCGCTGGTCAATCAAGCTACCAGTCTGCCATTTATGAAATCACCATTTAGCCTTACGCTATCAACATTAGTAGGTTATCTATTATCATATATAAATTCGCTATCCAATGTAATTTATGTGATGAAAAACATTGTAAAAATAATGAAAGTTGTCCATTCAAACATCTATTCATTGTCTAAAATTTCGCTGTCCACATCAAGTGTTAATCCATTAACACATAATAGACCACTATTTACACAGCATAACCACCTCCGTCGGCAACTAAAAACACTACCCAAACTGAGTATCTACGCATGCATTCAAGGGTGATTCATTGGGGGATTTAAAAGTAAATCTCACGCATTCAGGGTAACCATTTACTGTCTTTCAAGAGTAAAATGTAGCAGTAAGTAAATTAAAACACAGTAACTCTGGGATTAAAATGTTGGTCTACTATCATATCCACATAGAGATTAACATTCGAAAATCAATGGCTGAGTTAAACAATCAAATTACTGAGGTTAAACATCCAAACAATAATGTGTTGAGATTAACCATTCATTAAATGCCCAGAAGTACAATTTTTATTAACCAAGACACCCTGGCAGTCTAGAACGAAGGGCAAGTAGCTTGGTCAAGCATCGGGTAATCGAAACAACTGACAAGAATTTAGGTACAAGCGTTGGATGTGCATATTCGCCCCTAAGTCAATGAAGTGCAGCCGAAGGAGGGACAATCACCAAGAAACAACAAGATATGAAAATGCCAAGTTGGAAGAAGACTTCGTCATCAATCAAACTTTGCAGGGTTAGAAAAATGCACCAAGGCACAAGACAAACAATCAGCCAAGGACAAAAACAGAGGTAGACGAATGAGTTCATCCTTCGCTTCACCATCCTTACACAGAAAAGAAGGGCGTTGAGATCCATAGGTCTTTTAACTCTAAGGCATCGACTGTAAATCAATATCCTGGCCAACTGCTCAGGAAAGGAATGGCATGCTAGGGACGAAGGAAAACAATCGTAAGGGTCACAGTCAATACCACAGGGCTGTCAAGTCATGCGGGGAACGAAGATCATCGGAGTAAACAATCATCAGGCTAGGCTAAGAACAATTTCAGTCATCAAATTTTAAAAATAACTCAGTTTAACTACCCAACAATCATGCAGATCCAAATCATAAATCCTACAACAATCTACCATTGAAAAGAAGAAAGCGTACCGTTTCATGTTCACCCGCTCTGAATGACGTCCCATGCTCCATGCAGTTCCTGCTCGCCGACCGTCGAGACTTCACTGGTACCTCCCAGACAAGGCTAGGGGTACTCTTCTTCCCCCTTAGTCCCCCGAGACGCAAAGGGGCCACACACACACTATCCAAAGGTTTATTCTAACACACAACTCGCCTCGCAAGGTCGAGCTACCACTCCTCTCTGAGATGGGTATCCCAACTCCCAAAAGTAAATCAGTCAAGTCGATATTCCTGCAGTGTAACGTTACACAAACAAAAGATCCCCAACCTCCATCACCTCTCTTCATTATATAGAGTTTTGTGGTTCCTTACCTTCAAAATTTCTCTTTTAGTTAAGTTTTTATAATTAATTTCCTAAAACTTCTTCTCCGTACAAGTGTCACCCATCCCCTTCATTCCTCCATTATTTTTTTTTTTTAATTAATTAACTATCTTATTTCCCTCACCCACCTAGAGTTACTCCTAGAATCACTCCTAGGTGTCCCCAAATTCCCTTACAGGTTTTAAAGGCTTTCCCTATTATGAAATTTCTAATTCAGTTTAAAAATTAGAAAGCTCTTAAATGTAGATTCTTTACTAAGTTGATTTCTCTCTTTTTCCCTTAAGTTCCCCTTTTTCCCTTTTTATGTTACCTCTTTTCCCTAGTTTCCTATTTTTTTTATTTTCCCTCTTTCCCCTTTTACTTAGAACTAAAAAAGGTAGGTGTGGAATTTAACCCCTTTTCCCTTTTATCATTAAATTAGTATATTTTAAATTATCAAAAGATAAAATAATTAATTCCCTCTTTACATTTTATAACCACGGATTTTATTTCTTATGGATAAGTTAATTTCTTACTCCCTTCATGTTACAAAATTTTATGAAGATCATAATTATTATTTAAGTTGTTTTTATTTTAATTATTATTATTTATTTTATTTATTATTATTATTATTATTTTTAAAGGTAGACAAAATTTTACCCCTAGTGTAATTTAGATTTAGAACTTAGATTTTGTACTGGACGACATTTAATTAGGGAAATTGTTTTAAAAATTACTTAACATCTAGGTTCATTCCTCTATCATCAACAACGCGACTTGCCCTTCAGGACGCACTAGGTGCTCCAAGGGTGCCACTCGCCTCATTTGTTCCCTTGTGCGATGTGCCCTTCAGGACGCACTACGTGCTCCAAGGGTGCCACTTGCCATTCTCCATTTTTCTTGCACGACGTGCCCTTCAGGATGCACCACATGCTCAAAGGGTGCCACTCGCCTCTTGACTAACTTGGTAGACATCAATAACCCCTGGAGTCAATACTCCACCAGTTTAACTTGTGGGAGACTAAGGGCCTCTAAGGAATAAGTCCCCCACCTTATTGCGTGCCCCTTAGAGTCATCGTGAGCGACTATCGCAGTCTGCCCTCACAGCATCGTGGGTCCTCTTGAACTAGGTAATCGTTAACCTACAGTTCGAGCCACAACGGGAGTGCTCATAGGCTGTGGTAGGGTTGTTGTCCACACCTCTCCCTCATCATCTCTAGTAGTCATGCATGACCCCTTTACTCCATATGTGAGTCTGGTCGACAAGCTATCGTTAGCCTACATCATCAACAAATCATGTCAGAACATATCCATATCATATCATCTAGTCAAATGCACTAATATCACAATAAAACAATCAAACCCCAATGGCACACTCCCTAACTCAATACGGAGTCCAAGGGGTTTTATCGATGCCTTTGCATCCGCAAGGTCCAAAACCTTGCACACTCATTAAAACTGAGTCAATAACACCTGTCTATGTCAATGTAGTAAAACAACATGTCATCAACCCATAATGCCTCAAAATCAAAATCAAAAGTTTTAATAGCATAATAATATGGATCACTTGCGAGCAATTGTCCTCAAAGAATAAATTCACTCAGTGCACTAGAGAGGGATGTTACATACACCCCCTCTTGGTCTAAACTTCGTCCCTAAGTTTCACAGTATAAATGCCGAATAAAGTGTATCATAGTATCATATGTCTATCTATCAGACAAAAATGGAAATTGTTGGCGCATATCATATGCGTCCTCCCAAGTCGTCGAGTGTGGACTATAATTGTCCCACTGGACCTTGACCTAATCTACCCTTCGACATCGTAGCTGTCAAACACGATGATCCAAGATGCGGACTGGATAAGCCGTGAGCACTCCCTCACCCAATACCTGCAAAGAACTCATGCCAATAACATGTGTAGGATAACTAATATAATGTCTCAAAACAGATACATGAAAAACATCGTGTATAAGCCTCAAAGAATCAGGCAAGGCTAGTCGATAGGCCACGGGCCCCTTTCTCTCCACAATCTTGAAAGGGCCCACATACCTAGGAGAGAATTTAGCTCCCTTCCCAAACTTGATCGAACTCTTATGCGGTTTAACCCATAAGAAGACTCAATTGCGGACCTCGTAACTACGGTCGACATGGTGCGCATCGACATAACTCTTCTGTCGATCCTGCACTTCTTTAATTCTTTGTCTTATTGTCTGCATTTGTTCTTCCATTTCTTGGATTGCTTCTGATCCCACCATGACCCTATCCTCAAGCCTATCCTAACTCAAAGGCGTCTGACACGATCACCCGTAAAGAAACTCGAAAGGCGCCATCTTAATGGTGCTCTGGTAATTATTGTTGTAAGCGAATTCTACCAGTGGCAAGAATTATTCCCAACACTTTTGCTGGTCCATCACGTACATGCGCAACATGTCCTCCAAGGTTTGGTTCGTTCGTTCGGTCTTCTCATCATTCTCCAGGTGATACACGTACTAAAGTTAAGTTGGGTTCGCAAGGCCTCTTGGAAACTCATCCAAAATCATCCAGTAAACACTGATCCTCGATCAGATATAATCCTCTTAGGCACGCCATGCAGCCTCACAATCTCACTGATGAAAACTCTAGCTATGTCAGGTGCCTGATACATCGTACACAAAGGAATAAAGTGAGCAATCTTCATCAGAGTGTCTACTACTATGAAAATCAAGTCATGTCTCCTTGCCGTCAGTGGAAATCCCACAATAAAATCCATCGAAATAACCTCCCATTTTGATTCTGGAATAGCATGTGGTTGTAGTAATCCCGTTGGGTGTCTATGTTCATCTTTTACCTACTGACATTCTAGACATCTAGCCACATAGTTGACTATGTTTGTCTTCATTCCCTTCCAGAAGAAAAAGGGTTTAAGGTTTGCCCTCATCTTCGTGACTCCCGGGTGAGCCATGTAAACTACTCTATGAGCCTCGTTTAGGATCAACATCCTCAACTTGTCGTTCGACGGTACGTAGATATGATTTTTAAACCTCAATAAACCATCGCTATTGAATGAAAATCCTTCAAATCGTGGTACCATCATTGTGTTTTTTCCGATAAAACCCTCGACCTCTTTGTACCAGTCGTCGTCACGCTGTAAAGTTAGAATCCTTTCACATAGATTCATCTAAAGAGGCAACACCGAAAAGATGCGTGGTCTCCGACTCAATGCATCCGCCACTCAGTTCAATGTGCCCTTTATGTAAGTAATCTCAAAGTCGTACTCGCTAAGCAATTCCAACCAACGCCGTTGTCGTCCGTTTAGGTCACTTTGCGTAAATATGTGTTGTAGTCCACAATGGTCAGTCCTTAGTTCAAATTTTCATCCAACAAGGTAGTGTGTCCAAACCTTCAAGGCATATACAATGGCTAATAACTCCAAATCGTGCGTCGCGTAGTTCTCCTCATGACTTCTCAGTTTCCTCGAAATGTAAGCAATCACTCATTCGTCTTGCATCAAGACTCCACCTAAGCCTTGCTTGGATGCGTCAGTGCATACCAAGAAGTCCGCGTCCATGTCAGGGACCTTTAGTATTGGTGTTGTTGTCAATAATTCCTTAAGCCTTCGAAATGATTCTGCGCATTTCTCGGTCCATACAAACTTCTTTTTCTTCTTCTGCAACTCTGTGATCGGACTTGCTATCTTTGAAAATCCCTCGACGAACCGTCGATAGTATCCTACTAAACCCATGAAGCTATGTACTTCCGGGACATTCGTCGACACATGCCATTCCATAATAGCCTCGACCTTTGCTGGATCCACAACGATTCCTTCGCCGGAGATGACATGCCATAAGTATTGAATCCTCGATTGGTAAAAAGAGCATTTGGACAACTTCCCATACAATTTGTGCTCTCACAGATACTGTAGTACCAAGCGCAATTTCTTGTCATACTCCTCCGTTGTCCGATAGTAGATCAAAATATCGTCAATGAATACTTGGACGAACTTGTCCAAGTACTCGTGGAACACCCCATTCATCAAACTCATAAATACCCATGGGGCGTTTGTCAGTCCAAACGATAAAACAGTAAAGTTGTAATGTCCAAACCTCATCTTAAAGGCGGTCTTAGGGACGTCATCCTCCTTTATCTGCAACTGGTGATACTCTGATCACAAATCGATCTTGGAGAACACCGTCGCAGCCTTCATTTGATCAAACAGATCATCAATTCTCAGCAATGGATACTGATTCTTGATCGTAGCCTTGTTCAGTTGACGGTAGTCAATGCAAAGCCTCCACGATCCAT
>SNQJ01S0039017.1:65123-77849 GCA_010110895.2 Picea sitchensis | reverse complement strand
TTCTGGGGTCAACATCTGATAAGGCGTTCTTGCTATAGGTTCAGTCCCCTGTTTCAGGTCTATGGTAAACTCCAACTCCCTCTCCGACAACATCCCAAGTAACTCCTCTGGAAATACGTCCACAAACTCTTTCACCACCGGAAGGTGTTCTAGACCTTACGCTAATCCCTTCTCGTTTAACGCAAGGATCGCATAAATCTTTCACCCCTTGTGCATGCTCTTCCGAAGTTGCAAGGAAGAGATGAACCTCAGGGAAACTCCTTGGTTCCGTCCTACAATCACACGTCTCTGTCCCTCCTCATCGACCAAGCTCAACCATTTTGTCTTATAGTTGAGTATCGCCTCATGTGATTCCAACCAATCCATACCAATCACGACATCATAAGATCCTAGGATCGTGATGTACAGGTTGGCCCTTGTGACATACTCTCCCAGGTTAAGGACTCAGCCCGTAACCTTTCCTCCAACCTTCTGTTTGGCTCTGGAAGCCATCTCTACGAAGCTAAACTCGTCCTGTTTGACTGCTTTTACCTTAATCATTTTTAGCGCTGCAAAAGAAATGAAAATCTTGGTAGCACCATGATCTATCAAAATACTAAGGGTCTAGTCAGTGATGGTACATGTCGTCTCAAGCACAGTCGACTGGTTCTCTACTTAGTGGTTATTCACCACTGCATGAATCTGATGGGCCTTGCCCATATCTGCCACGGTAGTGGGTCCGACTAATCTGGATGCTCTGGTCCTCTCCACAGGGAAGTCATGCTGGTAGTGTGGCTCCCCACACGTCCAACATCCCTTCTTCGGCCCAGTAGTCTCGGTACATGAAGTAGAAGATGACGACCCACCGGCCTGGAATCCTGGTCTATTCTGCTGAACATGCCTAAACTGTTATGGCTGTAGTCGACATTGTTGTTGATGTTGTGGTCCCCGATAAGGTGTCCACTGTTGAGGCGTCGGTCACCGAGGCGTAGTGAAAGTGGATCCTCTCTGGAAGCCATAATATCCTGGCGTATTTCTGGCTGGTGTCTGATGCTTCTATGCTCTAGATGACACCTACCTTGCTAGCCTCGTTGGAGTCCTAATCTTACCCCCGCTGATAAGCTCCTCCTCCACTATGAGGGCCTTCTTGATGACATCATGCAAGGTTCGAGGCATCAGAATCCTGACCTTTGCACATATGTTGTCGTTAAGGCCGAACACAAACCTGTTGACCTTAAGTTTCTTAGTGTTAAGGTGGAGAGCATACCAGAGAAGCTCCTTAAAACGGGCCTCGTACTCGGGCACCGTACGACCTCCCTGTCACAAGGCGTTGAACTCATTGAGCTGATGCTCAATTAATTCCTCTGAAATGTACCTTTCTCTAAACCGTTCCTTGAACAGTTCCCATGACACGTCTTTGACGGCCATGTTCAGCTGCGGTAGGAGCGTCTTCCACCATAGAAGACCGTTCCCCTTCAGTTGAAAGACCGCCATGCGGACCTTCATGTTGGAGGTATAATCACGAAGTGAGAAGCACATCGCCATGTTCTCCAACCATGCCTCAATGGTTGCACTGCCCGAGGCACCAAAGAAATCAGGAAATTTGACCTTCTCGAGTTCACGGTGAATGCTAATAGTACCGACCGGAGTGCACTGTGGAACCTTAGTGGGTGCCAGCGCCCTGGCCTCATCTCTGTCCAAACGACTGATCAGATCCTCGTACATGCGCTGAAAAGATCTCATCATTCCGACTACATCACCAACTGCTATCTGCCCCTATCTGAGAACTTGCTCGTCTCCCTAGGGGTTAGACCCCTCGGGCGTGGATGCTACTGGAGGCATCACGTCACCTTCCCTAGCACCCCATCGTCTACCTCTGCGACATCCTCTAACCATGATTACATGCACGCACACAAGTCAACTTGATTAGCAACAGTATAATCAAATCACATCAACAAAATTTGTAGCGATTCCAAGTCGGGGGTTGAACTTGTCTTTGATACCATATGTAACGAACCTCCTGTTTCATCACAACAACAAGCCTCACATAACAAGTGCGATTTTTTTTTTTTGTGTGTGTTTTTGTGAAGGTATTGATGTCATTATACTGGACAATGCAACACTACAACGAACAAGGCGCAAGCAACTCACGGAACAACAACATGACGACCAAACATAGAAGCACATCAATCACCTGGAAGCACTGTACGACATTCAACCGACAAGAATAAAAATGACTACCCGCCCGTCCTACCCTACAATGGTTATGACCTCCAGGACACATAAGAAACGCTCAAGCCCAGGTTCCCATCGATTTTGACCATTTAAGGTCTCAAAGCTGGCGACTGTTCTGAGGAACAAGGAGATGTCTACAACCCCACTAATCCAACATAAACCACAATCCCAACTCTGATCATCAATCTCACCTAATCATCAATTATTCATGGCACAATAAGATATTCTACTATACTTATCATTTTTCAAGCAACAATGAGTGTAAATGAGTAAAAAGACATCTCATAAAGAATCATAAATCAAGAGCGGAAATACAATTTTAATCTCATGCAGCTTAGTTGTACATCTTATTTTAAGGAATATTTTCTAGGAGTATGTAAAGAGATGCTATAATTACATATTCATTATGATAACCCATAAGAAACTCAATCTTCTTAAGCAATACATGAATTTTAACAACACTTTTACATTATGTATCCATTATATGAAACTAATAAAATCATTCATGATAGCAATAATGAGAAGTCACATATTGACATAGATATAAGAAGTATGTACATTAATGCGAGATATAAAGTGTTATCAATCATTACAATGTAATAGTCTATTACTAAGGTCACCATTTTCTTTTTGAAACTTCAATAAAAACCCTTCAAAGATAGTTATTAATAATATTAAATTCGTATAATCCTCAATATTTAAATCACTTAACTCTTCTATATTTTCTTCACTTTTAAGTAAGTATTCTAATCTCAATCCTAGAAAGCCTTCATCACTGTTACTAACAATGAAGAACATAATTATTGTCGTTTACTAACAATATATTTTAAGATGGTCTGTCTAGATTATAAACTAGCCACTCATTATAAACTTGCAATATTTTTATATTGGAAATAAATGAAGCATGTACCCAACACCACATAAACATGACAAGGCAGGTTACAAAAATAAAGAAATTTGTACTTGCAATATTTTTAATTAGAAATCATCACATCAGTTGTCCATCAATAATTCAAAATAAAACTGTCCGCCACTAAATTGTCTAAAAATATAAGTGGCAGTTATTGTCTAAAAATAGAAGTGGTTATTGTCAAAGGAGTACGGTTCAATGCAAAATCGAATGCGGTTATGTGGTTGAAAGGGAATCGTAACTACTCTATTCAATGCAAATTAATTGTTATTATCAATGCTGACCAACCAATCAATATTATCGCTAGAAATAACAGAAAGTTGTCAGCACTAGGGAGCCAAAAATACTCGTTGTCAGGTAAAAGTAAGGAAAATGCAGTCATCAAAGGGAAACTTGTTGTGCCACACATCTACAAACACAGGCTACAGTAAAGGGAAAATGGGGGTCCTTAACAACAACCCAGCTACGCTTTAAAGGAAAAAATGTGCTAAAATAAGAAACACATAGTCATCAAAATTCGTAAATGCTAGTACATTCAACTGCGTTGGCCAAAATTAAAGTCATGGTAAGAACAGCCAGCTCAAGAAGGTGGTTTAAGAAAAATCGTGGGCATCCTGATGAGTGGAAAAGGCGGTCCTTTACACAGCAAAATCGTATGCTTTAGCCAGGCAAAATCATATCCTCTAATCAGGCAAAACGTTGTCATCCCTATGGGCATTTCATGGTTTTGGTTTCAGGTAGTAACAGGGAGGAGTAACACCCATGTGACAGTACAAACGTGGTCCAATTCGGTGGTAAAGAACGTGGTGTAATAATTGGCCAACAATAGACTATCAGTTGTGGTCGAAATGCTAATAGTTGACTTATTAATAACATCGATGGTCAATCAAGCTACCAGTCTGCCATTTATGAAATCACCATTCAACCTTACGCTATCAACATTAGTAGGTTATCTATTATCATATATAAATTCTCTATCCAATGTAATTTATGTGATGAAAAACGCTGTAAAAAGAATGAAAGTTGTCCATTCAAACATCTATTCATTGTCTAAAAGTTCGTTGTCCACATCAAGTGTCCATCCATTAACACATAATACACCACTATTTACACAACATAACCACCTCCGTCGGAAACAAAAAACACTACCCGAATTGAGTATCTACGCATGCATTCAAGGGTGATTCGTTGGGGGATTCAAGAGTAAATCTCACGCATTCAAGGTAACCATTTACTGTCTTTCAAGAGTAAAATGCAGCAATAAGTAAATTAAAACACGATAATTCTAGGATTAAAACATTGGTCTGTTGTCATATTCACAGAGAGATTAACATTCAAAAATCAATGGCTGAGTTAAACAATCAAATAACTGAGGTTAAACATCCAAACAATAATGCGCTGAGATTAACCATTCATTAAATGCCCAAAAGTACAATTTTTATTAACCAAGACACCCTGGCAGTCTAGAACGAAGGGCAAGTAGCTTGGTCAAGCACTGGGTAATCGAAACAACTGACCAGAATTTAAGTACAAGGGTTGGTTGTGCATATTCGCCCCTAAGTCAATGAAGTGCAGTCGAAGGAGGGACAATCACCAAGAAACAACAAGATATGAAAATGCCGAGTTGGAAGAAGATATGAGAATGCCGACCGTCGAGACTTCACTGGTACCTCCCAGCCAATGTTAGGGGTACTCTTCTTCCCCCTTAGCCCCCTGAGCCACAAAGAGGCCATGCACACACTATCCAGATATTTAGTCTAGCACCCAGCTCACCTCGCAAGGCCAAGCTACCACTCCTCTCCAAGCTGGGTATCCCTCACCCACCTAGAGTTACTCCTAGAATCACTCTTAGGTGTCAACAAATTCCCTTACAGGTTTTAAAGGCTTTCCCTATTATGAAATTGTTGATTCAATTTAAAAATTAGAAAGATCTTAAATGTAGATTCTTTACTAAGTTGACTTCCTTCTTTTTCCCTTAAGTTCCCCTTTTTCCCTTTTTATGTTACCTTTTTTCCCTAGTTTCCTATTTTTTTTATTTTCCCTCTTTCCCCTTTTACTTAGAACTCAAAAAGGAAGGTGTGGAATTTAACCCCTTTTCCCTTTTATCATTAAATTAGTATATTTTAAATTATCAAAAGATAAAATAATTAATTGCCTCTTTACATTTTATAACCACATATTTTATTTATTACGAATAACTTAATTTCTTACTCCCTTCATGTTACAAAATTTTATGAAGATCATAATTATTATTTAAGTTGTTTTTATTTTAATTATTATTATTTTATTTTATTTTATCTATTTATTATTATTATTTATTTATTTTATTTTTTTAAACGTAGACAAATTTTACCCCTAGCATAATTTAGACTTAGAACTTAGATTTTGTACTGGGCGACATTTAATTAGGAAAATTGTTTTAAAAATTACTTAACATATTATTCATCCTAAGGCCATCTAGGTTCATTCCTCTATCATCAACAATGCGACGTGCCCTTCAGAATGCACTAGGTGCTCCAAGGGTGTTGCTCGCCTCATATGTTCCCTTGTGAGATGTGCCCTTCAGGATGCACTATGTGCTCCAAGGGTGCCACTCGCCATTCTCAATTTTTCTTGCGCAACGTGCCCTTCAAGATGCACCACATGCTCCAAGGGTGCCACTCACCTCTCGACTGACTTCGTAGACATCAATAACCCCTCGTGAGTGACTATCGCAGTCTTCCCTCATGACATCCTGGGTCCTCTCGAACTAGGTAATCGTTAACCTACAGTTCGAGCCACGGCGTGAGTGCTAGTAGGTTGTGGCAGGGCTGATGTCCACACCTCTCCCTTATCTTCTCTGGTAGTCATGTGTGACCCCTTTACTTCATATGTGAGTCTGGTTGACAAGCTATCGTTAGCCTGAATCATCAACAAATCATGTCAAAACATATCCATATCATATCATCCAGTCAGATGCACTAATATCACAGTAAAAAAATCAAACCCCAATGGCAACTCCCTGACTCAATCCGGAGTCCAAGGGGTTCCATCGATGCCTCTGCATCCACGAGGTCCAAAACCCGGCACACTCAGTAAAACTGAGTCAATAGCACCTGTCTATGTCAATGTAGTAAAACAACATGCCATCCACCCATAATGCCTCAAAATCAAAATCAAAAGTTTTAATAGCATAATAATCCGGATCACTTGCGAGAAAGTGTCCTCAAAGAATAAGTTTTCTCAGTGCACTAAAGCGAGATTCTATACTCAAAACTTTTTCAAAACTCCTCTTATCTTCAAGAGATTCACCATGAGCATGAATAACATTCACAATATTTTGACCTATAGTAATAAAAGATTCAACTCTTTCGTTTTCTTTCATAGAAAGAGATTCAAAATATCTACTCAACATTTGAATCTTAACAAATTTTACTTTACAGATCCCTTGTATTCCTTCTCCAAGGTTTCCCAAGCATCATGGGACCTACTACATTCTGCAATCTTAGGAAAAATTGTGATGTCAATTCTAGTTTGAAGGATGAACAAAGCTTTGGAATCCTTTTTCTTGTTCTCCTTCAACTCTGCCTCTTGATCAACAGAGAGACCATTGTAGGCAGCATGATCAGCTAGCTCTAGTCATCCTATAGAAACAATAACCCATAAATATTGTGATATGAGCAAAGTTCTCATCTTCACACACCAGTACTAATAGTTTTCCCCACCAAAAAGAGGAATCTAGTACTGTACGGTGTTAGAATTTTGGGGCATTTCTCCTTAAACAAAACATTGTAATCAACCAAAGCTCTGATGCCAAAAGAAAGATCTAAAAGAAGGAATTATGTACTCACAAAAGAGTCACACCTAGAAAATGCATATCCTGATAAACCAGTAAACAAAAAATGATAGTATTGACAAAAAATTGACCTCCAACAATAGAACTGTAGGTGAAAATAGTAAAATTGCTATGTTTCTGAAAACTATTGTCTTATTCTCTATTTCTGAAAATAAAAGAGACATGGAGTACCTCTATTACAAACTGTAAATAAACAAAGGGAAACAGAGCATCCTTCGATCCAAAAGGTGCCAAAGAAAGGCCTATACAAAAATACACATAGAGGATTTCTCAAACAAAACATACATTCAAAAATTGTGTTTGCAGAAAATAACCTATCATTTAAATAACAAATTGAAAAACCAACGTAGCGGATAAGGAAGGAAAAAAATTTGGCAGCAGTTGATCAACACGTGGTAGATTTAGTTTCACAGCAGGAAATAGTGAGGTTAATGTATTCCTAAAATTAGCATCACATTTTTCACCTTCAACACTGAATTATAGGGCAATTTGATCAGATAATTTTTTAAAGACATTGGTCGCGAAGAAAAATTAAGTGGAAAAACTTTTGAAATAATAGACAACCATATAGTATGTAAAGGAAAAAATCTAAGGTGCTTACCATGAAGCCTTTGAGATTAATGACGTTATCCTTCTTTGTGCAGTGGTTGAGGTCAAATATAACATATGCAAGTTGTTGGAAAAAATGTCCTAATACATACAATCACAATACAAGAACTAGACCTAGACCTAGGTCATGGTATATGTCTAGGTCATGTTCTATGTCATGGTCATGGTTTAGGTCTAGGTCTATTGCGAACATGTCCCTGAATGGATTGAGGAGGTGAGTTGCAAATCGTGATAAAACTCAAACTAGGACTCGGATGGATGAACTGTCAGTTGCATTGGATCTGGTGCACTGGGTTTTACCTAGTAGTCCCCCTATGTTGTAATTTCGTTTCCTGGACAACCATTTGTTGGAGGATATCTAGAACTAAGGTTTTTCTCAATGAGTCATAGTGCAATTTCTGAACAAGGGGTTGATTTTCAAGAATATTGTGTCGGGAAATTGTGGGTAGCTTGGTCACATGGGCCTTGGAAAAATAGACGTGCAAGAGATTACAAAACTTTGTTATGCTGCTCGGTTTGGATTTTATGCCCCTAGACCAAATTATCAACATGTCCTTGAATGGACTGAGGAGGCGAGTTGTAACTCACAATAAAAATCAATTCGAGAATCGAATGGATGAACTATCAATTGCATTAGATATGAGGCACTGGGTTTTAGCTAGTTGGTATAGATTTTAACCTTGTACAATATTTTACTGCAAACATATTTTCCATAAAAGAACAGAAAAGATATAATGGAAGATACACAAATTACACAGATATTTTTCCCCTGGAAACCCAAACTGGGAAAACCAACATATTATATATTCATTCATAGTGATAAATTGTTTACAAAACAATATACATATAGGAGCCAGTGGAATCCAAATCCATAACCCAATGACCTAGATTATTCAACAACCCTAATTGCTTAATTGAAAATAGAAAATCATTGACAAAAACAATGTGACAAAAATCTTCCCAAAAATGTACATGAAAATTGAGGAAGAATGAAAAAATGAGGCAAAAATGCGACAAGTTTTTCGAGGTAAAAAAACATTTCTCGGGGGAACTGTCCTCGAAACCCTGTATAGGGGGATATCACCCACTCATACCCTCCTGTGTGCTCGACGCTATGTATCTAACACTAGAACTAGTCGTTCAAAGACTATAAACACCTACCCAATATTCTCCCACTTGTTGTTTTCTTTTCATACAAAGGGTTACATAGTCAACAATCTAAGGAAGCAATGCCCATGGATCCTTTACACCATGAGAACTTCTTCGTACTCATAGATGTTTTTAATGAATGTGAAACATTCTTCAAAGTGTCCACCTTCATCAGCAAGACTTTCTTTTCCTCAACCATGTCTCTAACAAAGTTATATTGAATATCGATATGTTTTTTCTTTGAATGGTAAGTCGGGTTCTTCGCCAGAAAAATTGCACTCTGACTTTCACAATCTATCCTTACAACTTGTTGTACCAACCCAATACCTGAACACAATATTTGTAACCATAATGCTTCCTTAATTGCATGACTGGATGTCATGTATTCAACTTCTATAGTTGAAAGTGCCACTACAACCTGTCTTTTGCTCATCCAAATAGGTTAAACCGATACCCACTTGTAGATATCCTACAATCCATATCTCCAACCCAGTCTACATCCACAAAGCCATGTATGTCAAGAACTCTTTTTAATCCCGATCTTCCTTGGTAGCACAATCCATAGCTAGCAGTGCCACACAAATACCTAAAAACCCTTTTTATTGTTGTCCACTGCTCCTTCGCTAGTTTTGACATATACTTACTCAAAACTCCCACTGCATGTGCAATATCCGGTCTAGTAAAAACCATTGCATACATGAAAGTGTCAATTGGACTCGCATATGGAACACAAGACATGTCATCCTTCTCTTCCTGTCTCTTGGGACATTGATCCGAAAATAACTTTACATCAACAGGAATAGGGACCTTAACCAGTTTACATTCCTGCATATTAAACCTCTACAATATTGACTCGACATATTTTCTCTGATTTAACCAGAGTTTCCTCTTTTTCCGATCTCTTTCAATTTCCATTCCCAAAATGAAATTTGCAGCACCGAGACCCTTCATGTCAAATTTAGAGGAAAACTGAGTTTTCACATCCTGGATAATCTCCTTTTCTTTCCTATCAGCAACATGTCATCCACATACAATACAAAATAAGTCAAATTATCACCAATTAATTTAAAATACACACAATGATCCTCTTTAATTCTTGTGAAGCCAAGTCCCATCATATAAGTATCAAATTTTTGATACCACATCCTTGGTGATTGTTTTAAACCATACAATGAATTTTTCAGCTTTCATACTAGCTCCTTCTTTCCCTTCACAACAACGTCTTATGGCTACTTCATATAGATTTCTTCTTCCAGATACCCATGTAGGAATGTTGTCTCACGTCCATCTGTTCTACTTCAAAATCAAGTGTAGTAGCAACAAATAAAAAAATTCTTATAGAAGTTAAATTGGCAACAGGAGAACAAATCTCACCAAAATAAATTCCCTCAACTTAGGAATAACCCTTTGCTACTAACCAAGCTTTGTATTTCTCCACTTTTCCTTCTGCATTCAACTTCTTTTTAAATACCCATTTGTTGCCAATGAGATTTCTTCCATTCGGAAACTCCATTAGATCCCAAGCCTCATACTTATCCAAGAATGCCATTTCTTCATCCATGGCCTTTTTCTAGAGCTTTCCATCCTCTAAATTCATTTCCTCCATGACAGTTCTAGGATCATCATCAGTAATATACAAAGAAAAATTTGAATGGAAATCAAATGAAGTATACCTTTCCTGTAGCCTTCTTTCTTGAACCGATCTTCTCAATACTGGAGTATGAGGATCTTCTTCTTTTGATTCTTGTTCTTCTGTAGAGTCTGATTCATCATCCTTAAAATCATTTTCTCTAGTTCTTCCTTGGTAGGACTTCATGTTTAACAACATCCCTCATTTCTCTAAATACCACATCTCGGCTATACATAACCTTCTTATTTTCTGGGTCCCAAATCTTATAACCTTTCAAACCATCTTTGTACACAATAAAGATACACTTTTCAGATTCTTATCTAGATTACTCTTGTTTTCCTTTGGAACATGAACATAGACCTCATAGCCAAATACCTTGATACGTTTGAGAGAAGGTTTATTTCCAGTCTATACCTCTTGTGGATTATTTTCATCCAACGTTGATGAGCTTGATCTGTTGACCAAGTCACATGCATTACATACTACCTCTTTGCATAATTCTCTCCCTAACCCGACACCACTAAGCATGCACCTTTATTTTTCCATCAACATCATGTTCATCATTTCTACAACTCCATTCTGCTAAGGTGTATATGGAGTAGTCTTCTTCCTTGATATACCACACTTCTTACTGAATTCTTCAAATTCATTCCCACAAAACTCTCTGCCATTATATGTCCTCAACACCTTAAATATTTTCTCTGTTTGATTCTCAACAAGAGCCTTAAACTCTTTAAACCTGTCAAAGACTTGACATTTCTTCTTGAGGAAGTATATCCAAGTATTCCTTGAGAAGTCATCTATAAACAAGACATAGTACACAAATTTTCCCAATGATGGAAGCGAAACAGGTCCAAACATATCACTGTGAACTAGCCGTAAAATTCCTTCTCCAATCATTGCACCAGAGGGGAATCTTACCAGATTCTTCTTCCCATATACACAATTTTCACGGAAATAAAAATACATAGAACAATTAAACATACCTTCAACCATACCTTTACCATGTATTAATCAAACACCCTTCTCTCCGATATGCCCCAGTCTTTGATGCCATAGCATAACCTTTTCTCCAGAGACGGTAGGAATTATTTCTCCTTCAAATCCAATATCATGAACAATGGAACTATTACACCCATCACTAATAATGCTTCCTTGCATCTTATACAGAGTTCCAAACTGAACTCCCTTCAGTAACACTATTTCTCCTCAAACCATCCTGGAGATTTCTTTTTCAAATATTGTTTTTACCCCTACATCGTCCATTTTGATTACAAAAATCAAATTTCGGGCCCAATCTGGGATGTACAGAACACCAAGTAGTCCTCTAATCCTTCCATCTATGAGCCTCAACTTGAATTTTCCTCGTCTTATGATTCTAGTTGTCGAGTCATCACATAGGAAAACATTACCTCCATCATACCTTTCATATTCACAGAACCACTCCTTGTGGGGAGTCATATGAAATGATTCACATGAGTCAACTAGCCATGCCTCAAGGTCTGCATGTGTGCTTGAAGAAGCCAAGTACATATCCCCTCCTTCCTTGGAGGTCTTTCCTTTTGCAGAAGGAGCTTCTTTAGATTCCTTCTTTTTCTCAATTTTGGATATACATTGCTTCTTGTAGTGCCATTCTTTTCCACATCTCCAACATACCTTTACAAATTTTCTGGGAGATTTAGATCTACCCCTAGACTTAGATCTCCCACTTGAGTACTTAGATCTATTTCTTTCTTGGGAGCATACTCTTACAAATAATGCATTTGTGCTCTCTCCTTCCATGTTCTTTCATCTCATCTTCTCTGACAACAAGGATGAGACCACTTCATCAAACTTAAAGGAAATTGTATTACTACCTATGGCCACAACTAGAATATCCCACAATTTTGTTAAAGAGAACAGTAAATCGATACACTTATCTTCATCTGAAATTTTAATCTCAAAAGATACTAACTAACTTACCACAGTATTGAAGGTATTCAAATAATCTACCAGCAAGTCTCCATCTCTCAGCCTCAGTTATAGAGCTTCTTTCTCAGACTTAGACTGATACAAATTCCCCAACTTATCCCATAAATCTTTGGCTATAGCTTCCTCTAACACATTCAATAATATTGAATCATAGAGAGACAGTTCGATTGTGGTTTTCTCCTTAGGATCCAACTTTTTCCAGTCATTTGCTAAAGTTCATGTAGGTGTAGTACCTGGCTCCATCGCGATCCACTGATCTTTGTCAACCAACATATCTTCTATATTGAGCTTCCACATCTCAAAACTTTGCCCATTAAAATTCTCAATCTCCATTTTCAAACTACTCGCCATTTCTTTTCACCTGAAAAATCAATAACATAGATATCCCACTGTAACAAGTCTTATCAC
>SNQJ01S0039017.1:14398-51314 GCA_010110895.2 Picea sitchensis | reverse complement strand
AAAAAAAAATATGGTCATCATCATATCAGATGTTATAAAATATTAATAAACAACTTAATCAAATAAACAACTTAATAAAAATATGGGCCATATGTGCGTCAAGGATTATTTGGTCTTGTTGTGATACAGAAAACATAATCTAGTATGCTTATTTTAAGTGTATTTATTTGTTTTATTTCGTGGACCGTAAAAGCAAGCTTTTTTAGTGACGGGAAATAGAATTTTCGAATATATATATATATTTCTAAATATTTATATAGATTTATTTTATATTATTTTTTTAATATTTATATAAACCTATTTTAACTATGTTTATTTGTTTTTTTTTATAATAAAACAAAATTGTGTACGAACGGGAAATAAAAATATTCAATGTAAATTATTTTTAAAATATTTATATATCAGTTGAATGATTCTAATTATTAAAAACATAAAAAACTTATATTTTATAAGTATCATTTATCTCACAAATAAAAAATATTATATATCAATTCACATTATCGTCATCATTGTAACCCACGACTTTTGAAAACCCAAATTCTTATCGTGTCCAACAAGTTTTATTGGAGTATCGTTCAATAACTCTCCGTACTATCCGATTCTTGGAAGCGTCACTGGCCTTACCACATAGTTAGCATAGTCCTGGCGATCAGGCATGGATAAATAGAAAATGGGAGAGTAGACATTTTCTTCACTCACAATAAAATTGTTTTTTATTAAATTAGGTACACATATTTGTATATGAAGCATGCTCTCAACTACATAATAAATTCATAAGGGAATATTTCAACCACAAAGTAATATTAGGATCTAATATGGGAAAATATATCTTACAACTAACTAGATTTAACAAACTCTTAAATAATAGAATCCCACATTAAACACAAGATAATTAGGAGTTACTATCTCCAACACCCTCCCTTAAAAAGTACTTGTCTTGAGACTCAGGCTAAGAAATATGTTGCAAAGGAAAAACTTCCCTACAAAGTCTTCCTACGACTTTCAGATAACCAAACATCCAAGATTCAAGAGGCCGAGAAGAAAATTAGAGTGTTTTTGCATCATGATTCTAATAAAAAAAATTCTCATAAGTTGGAACTTAGTAGGCTTATCCTTCATAACGTTCCATAGGAAATAGAGAAATTGTTATCTACACTTGTCCAACTCCACCTTTCTAATAATAACCTAGGGGTAGAATTATGTCAAGAATATTATTAATTAGTGGTCCATAATCTCTCACCTAAAATTGACACAGACTTAATTGTTTATTTTAGATTTTCCTTGAATGTGTGATGAGTCCATTGAATCATATTCATTTGGACATCCACTCAAATCAACTTACATTATTACGAGATTCCTTAGGTTTGAGAAATCTGAGAAAAAAAATGATTTAAATGATTGTTAAAAATCACACTCGACAAACTCAGATCATGTCTAGTTAACAAATTCCCAAAAATTGCACAGAAGAAATGAAAAAAAAACTTTGTTGTAAATATTCAGTTTTTAAAAAATACAACTGATAAAATTTATCTATTGAGATATAACTAAGACAATAAGTTGTAGATTTATGAAGATGGAAGAAATTGCAGAACAATCTGCGAGAGAAAATTCTCTACTAATTATTCAAACACTACAACCCAAACTATGTTTCAAATAAAATAAATTACAATAGCACTTTGTGAACATAATAAAAACGCCATAGTGAGGGAAATGAAATATTTGTTGATGAGAAAAGTGTTCGATCCCTATTTTTCTACACTAAGATAAGAACAAAAAAGTAAGATTAAACAACACCTCACAAAAATGTTGAGGACCCAATGTTTCCGTTGAGGAAGAAAAATGTGGCATGTTTCACTCAAACACTTGGCAATTTTAACTTTACATCTGGAGTTCAACAACCATGCATATTCCCGTCAACTTCCTAACAAATAGGGATCGATTATTTCAATCTCCCCCTTGATGTCATGTTATTTAATTCCCAACAACAATCTAAGATTTTCTAATTTATCATTTGGAAGAGCCTTAGTAAAAATGTCTGGGAATTGATCTTTAGATCGACAAAATTCGAAAGAGATAAATTGTTGTTATACAAGATCTCGAATGAAATGATGTCAAACACTGATATGTTTCCTCCTGCAATGGAATACAAGATTCTCTGTCATGGATATTGTGCTTTGATTGTCACAATAGACTTTGATGGGCTTATTGACTTTCATTCCCAAGTCTTTAAACAATATTTCCATCACAATCATAGATGATTTTAGGGACTAAATTTCGCAAATGGGCTAATTTTCCATGGTTTTTTCCAAAAGAAGATTCAACAATTTCCATTTTTTNTTGATGGGCTTATTGACTTTCATTCCCAAGTCTTTAAACAATATTTCCATCACAATCATAGATGATTTTAGGGACTAAATTTCGCAAATGGGCTAATTTTCCATGGTTTTTTCCAAAAGAAGATTCAACAATTTCCATTTTTTCTAAAATGATTAGTCCAAATTCCATAGAATAAAATTATTTTACTTTAAAAATCGCCAAATTTTATAGAAACTAGATAAAATCCTTAGAAATTTGAATATTTTTATAAAATTGTCGCTAAACATTTTACATTTTGCATATTAAGGACTAGTAATATTATCCTAGGTTCATACATTTTAATATAAATTTCCATCCTTAAAATTATCCCTGGTCCAGATAGCTTGTGTACTTGTTTATGATGCTACAATATACTCTACTTTAGTTGTATATAGAGAAACAATGGGTTTCTTTTTATTGCTCCAATAAACAAATTTTCCTCTAAAGAGTAAATCATATCTATAAGTACTCTTTTGATCATCCAAGCTACCTTCCCAAACTTCATTAGTGTATACTACAACATTAGAATCATTAATAACATTTCAAAAAAATCCAAAAGCATTGTTACCACTTACAAATGTGAGAATTCTTTTGGCTTCCCACCAATGAGACTCGTGAGGTTAATGCATGAACCTAGCAACCAGACTCATAGAGAACATAATGTCTAGTATAGTGGTTGTCAGATGCATAAGAATTCCAACCAAAGATCTATAAAAAGTGGCATTACAAAGTGGAGTTTCATCTTCCTTCATAAATTTGCTCCCAACAACTATGGGAGTTCTCATAGGTTTACAACCTTGAATGTTAAACCCCTTCAACGAGTCTTCAACATATTTTGATTGACCAATGGATATACTTGAAAATGTTTGTTTGATTTGCATACCTAAAAAATATTGCATTTCTCCTAAATCAGACACCTCAAATTCAGATTTCATTGCCTCTTTGAACTCTTTAACAAGTGATAATGAGGTGCTCATGCATATTTTTTCATCTACATATTAGCAAACAATGATGAAATGTGATCCTGCGGCTTTTTTGGATAGGGACTTCTCAGAATGACATTTATCGAAGCCATGAACATGAAGATAGTTTTCAATTCTAGAGTACCAATCTCTAGGGGATTTTTTAAGACCATAAGAGCCTTTTTAATCTTATAAAACTTATCTTATTTACCTTTAGTAATGAAACCTTGAGTGTTTTCAACATAAACATCTTCCTTCAAATATATATTTAAGAAATAAGATTTAACATCCATCTGATAAATTGTTAACTTTGACTGAGATGTAATGGAAAGAAAATTTCTTACATTTTTAAGCTTTTATACAGGAGAAAATGTTTCCTCATATTCAATGTCTTCTTGTTTCACTTATCCTTTTGCAACTAAATGTTCCTTATACTTTGAAATACTTCCATCCATATTAAATTTTAGCTTATAAATCCACTTTACTCCAGTAGTGGATTTTCCATCAGAAAGATCAACTAACTACCATGTATCATTTTTTTTCAATCTTTTACATCTCATCCTCCATGTCTTGCACCCATGGCTCATCAGTGCAAGCTTCTTTAAAATTAAAATCTTCAACATGGAATAAAGAAAAAAGAGAAAAATTATCACCAACATACCTAGATGTCTCATATATCTCTTTGAAACTTGTTTTTCTAGGAGAACTAGATGGAGGTGTCGCTTGTGTTTCAACATGAGATATTTCTATCATAGAAGATGTCCTTTATGGAGAACTTCTTGAAGGTGAACCTACATTTCTTACAGTAGAGGGCTGGAAAGATTGATCATTGTTATCAAAAAATAAATTTTCAATATGTGGAGTAATCACTTTATCTTTTCCTTCATCAAAGTTCACATCTCTAATAAAATAAATCTTATTAGTAAGTGGATCATAATACCTATAAGCCTTGTTTTTTTCTTTTTTTCTTTTTTTGGATATCCAATGAAAATACATTTCACTGATTTTCCATCTAATTTTTGTCTTTGTTGTGCATGAATTTTAACAAAGCATGTAGACCCAAAAATTTTCAAATGAGAAATAGTTGGTTTTTTACAAAACTAGGCTTCATAAGGAGTAGAATTTTTCACCATCTTTGTATCACTTCTATTGAGGATAAATGTAGGTATATCAACTGCATCTTCTCAATACATGTTTGAAAAACACATTTATTTCAACATAAATATGGTCATCTCTACAATTGTTTTGATTTTTCTCTCCTCTACTCCATTTTGTTGAGGATTATATGCAATAGTTAACTCCTTCTTGATTCCATGTAAGATAAAAAATTCTTTGAATTCATTGGAGGTGATTTCTTCACTTCGATCAACTCTCAATACTTTCAAATAGTATCTAGATTCCTTCTCAACAAGTACTTTAAATTTTGGAAAGCAACTAAAATCTTCAGACTTATCACTTAAGAAATATACTGAAGACATCCTTGAAAGATCATGTACAAAGAGAATAAAATACATATTATTTCCAAGAGATAAAGTCTACACGAGGCCACAAATTTCTACATGTACTAATGCCAAAGGTTCACATGCTCTAAAATGATGAGTGGAAATCTATCTTTTGGTTGCTTCCCTATTGCATAACCTTCACATACCTTATTATCTAGCTCTATGAATGAAGGAAAGCCTCTTACCAATCTATTATTTTGCATGAAATAAAGAGATCCAAAATTAAGGTATCCAAACCTCATATGCCATAACGAAGGCTCATAAAGTGAGGCATTCCAACAAGATAAATTTTATTCTACACATAATAAAAACATCCTATTATATATCATAGGAACTTCGGAGACAAGGCCATTTTTGTCAAAAATCTTACAAAACTTTCCTTTAAAAACAATCTTGTAGTTTTTAGAATTTAGCTTCCCTACGCTAATCAAGTTATGATTTTAACTTGGAACAAACAAAGTATCATGTATATCATAAAACTTCCATTCTTGGCTTTTATGGGAAAGGGTACTTTTTCTCTTTGTTGTGCAGGAATGTTAACAAAGCATCTAGACCCAAAAAATTTCAGATGAGAAATAGTTGGTTTTTTACAAAACCAAGATTCATAAGGAGTAGAATTTTTTACCATATTTACATGACTTCTATTGAGGATACATGTATGTGCATGGATTGCATCTTCCCAATACATGTTTGACAAACACATTTCTTTCAACATAAATCTGGCCATCTCTACAATTGCTCTTTTTTTTCTCTCTGCTCCTCCATTTTGTTGAGGAGCATATGCAATATTTAACTCCTTCTTGATGCCATGTAAGATGTAAAATTATTTGAATTCATTGGAGGTGAATTATTCACCTCGACTAGTTCTCAATACTTTCAAATAGTATTTGGATTCCTTCTCAACAATTACCTTAAATTTTGGAAAACAACTAAAATTTTGAGACTTCTCACTTAAAAAATATACTGAAGACATCCTTGAAAAATCATGTAGAAACAGAAGAAAATACATACTCTTTCCAAGAGATAATGTATACATGGGGCCACAAATATCTACATGTACTAAGGCCAAAGGCTCATGTTCTCTAAAATGATGAGTAGAAAGCTATCTCTTTGTTGCTTCCCTATTGCACAACCTTCACATATCTTATTATATGGCTCTATGAATGAACGAAGGCCTCTTACCAAGCTATTATTTTGCATGAAATAAAGAGATCCAAAATTAAGGTGTCCAAACCTTATGTGCCATAACAAAGGCTCATAAACTGACGCCTTCCAGCAAGATGAATTTTATTCCATACATAATAAAAACATCTTATTATATATCATAGGAACTTCTACGAAAATGTCATTTTTGTTAAAAAATCTTAAAAAAAAATCCTTTAAAAACAATCTTCTATTTTTTAGAATTTAGCTACCCTATGCTAATAAATTTATTCTTTAAACTAGGAACAAACAAAGTATCATGTATATACATAATACTTTTATGGAAAGGGTACTTTTTCCCATTACTTCTTCCTCATTATCATTGACAAAATTTCCTTTCCCCTTCACATTCTCATCTAACTTTACAAACAAAGTTTTATTTCCAATCATGTGATTTGAGCACCCACTATCTAAATACCATACAAAATCATCTTTGGCATCAAAACTGTTACATGTGAGAAACAAAGTTTGAGAGTCCTCATCTTCATCTTTATTAAAATTTTCTTGAGAGATGTCTATTTTCTTCTTAAAAGAACAACTTTCAAGGTGACCATCTTTATTACAATAGTTGCAATCAAAGTAACCTCTCTCATGTTTGTTGCTTCTTCCTCTACCATGACCTCCTCTTCCTCTGGCTCTTCCATGGTCTCTATCCCCTCTACATGATGATGAAGAAAAATAAGAAGCATCATTCATGAGAGTAGAATATTTTTCCCTTTTCTCATCAACCTTCAACTTTGTTTAGAAAGCGTGATCTAAAGGTTCCTCTTTCTTTTTTAACATGTCTTCATGTACTTGAAGGTTTCCAAAAATATCAACAAGGGTTAGCTGTGATGAATCCTTTGACTTCTCGATAGCAATAGTGACAGGATAACTTTTTCAACAATCCAAATTCACCATGAGCATGATTAACATTCACAATATTTTGAATTCTAGTAATAAAAGATTCAACACTTTCATTTATTTTCATAGTAAGATATTAAAAATATCTTCTTAGCATTTGTAGTTTGAAAATTTTTACCTTTACAGATCCCTTGTAATCCTTCTCCAAGGTCTCCCAAGCCTCATGAGACATACTACACTCTACAATCTTTGGAAATATTGTGATGTCAAATCGAGTTTGAATGATGAACAAATCTTTGGCATCCTTTTTTCTGTTCTCCTTCATCTCTGTCTTTTGATCAACTGACTGTAAGAATCCTTATCACCTGGCTTTGTGTATCATATAGAAATAAGCATCCATAAATATTGTAAGATAATCAAAGTTTTGATCTTCTCTTCACACACTAATACTCATAGTTTTCCCAACCCAAAGGAGGAATATGATATTGTACTATGTTTTAATTTGGGGTCATTTCTCCTTCTCCAAATAAAACAAAAATGTTTTAATCAACCTGCTATGATACCAAGTGATAAATATGAGCAAAAGTAGATTCAAATAACTATTAAAAATCACACCCAACCCTTTTAAGAAATTCCCAAATTATTCTTTTTTTCTTTTTTTTTAATATTTCTCTGCATAACACTCTTTGATATAGATTCAAATAACTATTAAAAATCAGATGCATGAGCATCATAAGAAGCCAGCCAAGCAAGCAACGTAAAAGCGGGAGATAGCTAGAAAAGCACTTGCGCACATTTTGAAATGTTTTGAAAAATTAATGGATGGACATTTATGTAATAGCTAAGGGAGGCGTACTTATATTTATATCTAGATGTTGTAAACAGATCTTGAGCATTGCTCTCATCTGTCGAATGCGGAGGCATTTATGAGTAATGAATGCATGTAGGTAGATATGAATGTTAGATTAGACAGTTTAGAAGCGTAGGAGGGAAAACGGATATAGACACCCTCACCCTTGTATCATTGTATTATTATCATCATTTAGATTTGATAAGTTGTAGAGATGTAGGAAAGAGCTGTAGAGAAGAACCCAGGTACAGGAGCACTTGAGTTAATATATGAAGCTTTGACTCAACTTTCATGGTGTTATGATGCTTACTATTTAC
The DNA here is from genome assembly GCA_010110895.2 of Picea sitchensis. Classification (NCBI taxonomy): domain Eukaryota; kingdom Viridiplantae; phylum Streptophyta; class Pinopsida; order Pinales; family Pinaceae; genus Picea; species Picea sitchensis. Next base: position 43,282 of record SNQJ01S0039017.1, on the reverse strand, counting down.
ATTTTTTGAATGGTATGTTTACAGTTGATTTGTTTCTCTGTTATGCATTTGTCTCAATGCTGCCTTGTGTGTATGATTTCAAGGTGAATGCATGAAGTCTGAGAGAGGAGAAGAACGAGTTTCAATTGTTTCTCTTCCTGAGAATTTCTGCAAGGAGTGCAGTGAACGTCCACAAGGTGTGCGTTGATGAGGGTCTGAGTTTTATCTTAGAAAGCTCAGGAGATATACCATTGTTCTCATACCAGCTGAAGTACAGGTGAAGCACAGAGCCGTGCAAGGTGTGCGCTGGCTGGTTGAAATCTTTGGATTTATCAACTAAGGTGAAGGTTGAAGGACCACTGTTGCAAGAGTGCACAGGATCGATGACTCAAATAACCAGAGTTTATTTGAAGATTTTCCGCAAGGAGTGCAAGCAGGGATCCTTTTGGGAAGCTTGAGTTTACAAGTAAAATCTCAGGCAGGATAACACCTTTGAAGTGCTCAAAGGGAGACGGAGATCGAAATTGACTCACAGAAGTCAAGTTCAGGAGGGAGAACACCGAGTCGTTTGGACAAGGGTCATTGAGGAGTGAATCGGGCGGTCAGAATTCTCCGTGGAGAACTTGCGAAATCGTGAGGACCGTAGGATCTGGAGGAGCTGTAAGGTGGTTAGGAGTTGGATGAATCCTCCACCCTGACATCAAGAGTCAATGTGAATTGTTGGTTGTGGTCAGTTTGAGTGACAGATCATTTCGGGGATTCGAGATTCGTAAGTTTGGAGTGCAGGTCAAAATCCTTGGTCACTCAAATTTCCGAATTGTGAAAAGGATTATCAGGTGTGAAATTTCAGAATTTCGGTAATTCGGGGTTCGGCATTTCAGAAATTCCGATGACAAGGAGCTAGGACCCTTTGCATTGAAAATCCCGAAGTCGCAAAACGCGGGGTGTCGTTGGAGTGGAATTTCAACATTTTGATTTTTCGGAATACGGGAAGTAGAGGAGGCAGTGACTTTGGAATCGAGAGTTTCAAACTCCGGGTTCGCGAAATCCCGAAGGGGGAAAGGAAAAATTACTGAAAAGGTTGAGGGACAATAGTCATTGGTTACTAATTGGGTTTCGGGGTTTCGATACCAAAGAGGTAGAGTTGCATGGTCAACGCAACTTCCAAAATCGCGAAAAGGGAAATGCCGAAAAGGTGGGTCCCAAGTCTCAATCAGAAGGTACGTGCGGCGAAAGTAAAAGGAGGGAAAAAGCTTCGGTGAAAATCCTGAAAGGCCATCGATCTCGCATTCCATGGGATGTTGAGACCATTTCGGCATTTCGGAGTTCGGGGAATCATAAGGGAAAAGGAATGATAGTTGGTTGTTCACTCAAAGTCCCGAAAGCCGAAACTAGTGGCCGAAAAGGTGGCATGTGCTTTTCGCATTGAAGGAGTCAACCTTCATTGACATTTCGCATTTTGGCATTTGCCAAGAGGTGTGGAAATACATCGAGACTCTCCAACTCCCGAAACCCGAATTCCTTTGTGGCTTAAAAAATGGGTTTAATTAACCCTTGGCGTGGTTTTAGTGAAGATCCTGAGCGGATCTTTGCCCGAGGGCAGGTGGTCTGCGTCAAAGTGGTATCTGAGCCCAGAACAAGTTCTTTGCTTTTTGTAGCAAAGAGAAAAGAGGAAATTTTACAACCATGCTGTCGAGAAGAAGAGACAGGCCAATGCCTGATCCAGCAGTGGAAAGAGAAATGCGTGAGTTACGTGCCAGACTTGATGCTATGGAGACAACACAGAGGCACACAGTCGACGTAGGGGATATCAGGGAGGCTGAAAGTGAAAATGAAGCTAGAAACAAAGGAGAAGAAGTTGCAGTCGAAGATGTTGTATATGAACACCTATTTAGGGTTGTTGCAAGGATAGGTGCTAGGGAAAAAATGGGCATTCCAGTGTACAAAGGCAATTTGGATGTTGAAGAAATTCTAGACTGGATTAAAGCTCTAGACAAATACTTTGACGATGAGAATGTCGAGGAATATAAGAAAGTCAAACATGCCATTACTAGACTTAAAGGGCATGCAACACTGTGGTGGGATGAATTGCAGGCTGACAGACACTGCAAGGGCAAGCAAAAAATCAAAATCTGGGATAGAATGGTTGCAAAAATGAAAGCCAAATCCATACCCAGGGATTATCAAATTACTCTGTTTCAAAGGATGCAAAATTTGAGACAGAAGTTGATGTCAGTGAAAGAATACACTGAAGAATTCTACATGATAAACATTAGAGCAGGTCATCGGGAAAGCAATGATGAAAAATTTGCGAGGTACATGAATGGTCTACGATATGACCTTCAATATGAGATGAGCATGATGACCATTCGAAATGTGGAAGATGCTTATCAGATAGCTCTGAAAGCTGAAGAGAAGCTAAGCCGAAAGCAAGGTCAAAGAGGCCAAGGTAGAAGTCAAGCCAGAGGCAAAACAATTGCCCAAGACAGAACTTAGATACCTACAGAAGAGGGAAAGAAACCAAAAACTCAACCTGAGAGAGGAGGAAGCTCACAGGGAAGGTAGTATGCTGATAGAAATACTTTTCCTCGAGCTAGAGGAAGAGGAAGAGGTAGAGGAGGTGAAGTGAAATGCTTTGTCTGTGGAAAAATTGGACATAAATCCTATGAGTGTCCAGATAAGAAGAAAGATGGTGGTGAAACTCACATTACCGAAGCTCAAGGACGGAATGTTGAGGCAGAAGATGCTGAGGGCAGAAGATATTTGATGATGAGGAAAGTTCTCTTGAACCCAGAGAAGGAGTTAGAGAACCCAGCCCAAAGAAACAGTCTGTTTCAAACTGATTGAAAAACTAAAGACAGGGTATGCAAGGTCATAGTGGACAGCGGTAGCATAGATAATCTCGTATCTACAGAGATGGTAGAAAAGCTGGAGCTGGATACTGTTGTACATCCAAGCCCATACAGATTTTTGTGGCTACAAAAAGGACATCAAGTAAATGTCACTAAATAGTGTTTAGTTGAATTTAAAATAGGAGGATATAAGGATGAAATATTATGTGATGTCATTTCCATGGATGTTTGTCATCTATTGTTGGGTAGACCATGGAAATATGACAGAAACGTGGTTCATGATGGGAGAAAGAACATGTACACCCTAGAGAAAAATTGTAGGACTCACATGTTGTTGTCGATTAAGGATAAAGAGGTGAAAACAGAAATGAACAACACTGTACTTCTCATGAGTGGGAAGGAACTTCTTGATGAGGTTAAGAAGAAGGAAGACACACAATTTATTGTGGTTAGGAAGCCCAAAATTGTTTTGACCAGTACGAGGATAGATGATTTACCAGAAGAAATCTAGGAGTTGTTGGGAGAGTTTGCTAATATCGTTGTGGACGAACTACCTTGTTCGTTGCCACCTATCAGGAGTATAAGCCATCATATCAATCTTATACCTGGAGCCAGTTTGCCGAACAAAGCAGCATATCGGTTGACACCGCAGGAAAATGAAGAAGTTAAGAGATAGGTCCGAGACTTAATGGACAAAGGATTGATTCAAGAAAGCTTGAGTCCATGCGTTGTTCTGATAGTGCTCAGCCCAAAGAAAGACAGAGGCTGGAGAATGTGTACAAACTCAAGGGAAATCAATAAGATTACCATTAGATACAAATTTTCATTGCCAAGGATGGATGACTTGATGGATTGCTTGAGTGGAGAATTTTTTTTTTCAAAGATTGATTTGAAAAGTGGGTATCATCAAATTCGAATGAGAGAAGGTGGTGAATGGAAGACAACATTCAAGACGAATGAGGGGTTGTATGAATGGCTTGTCATGCCATTTGGCTTAATGAATGCGCCCAATACTTTCATGAGGTTGATGAATGAAGTCCTGAAGGATTTCATAGGGAAATTCGTCATTGTATATCTTGACGATATATTGATTTTCAGCAAGACAGATGCAGAACACTTAAAGAATCTAGTTGCAGTAATGAGGAGATTACAGAGGAGAAATTGCTGACTAATATGAAGAAATCATCATTTATGAGGACAAAACTCATTTATTTGGGTTTGTTATCTCTGCAAATGAATTAAAAATGTATCCGGAAAAGATAAAGGCGATTAAGAATTGGCCATCACCGAAGAGCATGTTTGAAGTTCGAAGCTTCCATGGTTTGGTTAGCTTCTACGAGAAATTCATCCGAAACTTCAATGGAATTAGCACACCAATGACGGATACGATGAAGAAACGACACAAATATTTTTACTGGACAGAGGAAGCGAAGAAGAGTTTCAATCTGCTGAAGAAGAAGATCACTGAGCAACCAATTCTAGTTTTGTCGGATTTTAGCAAGATATTTTAGGTCAGGTGTGATGCAAGTGGATTTGCAATTGGAGTGATCTTAATCCAAGACCACAGGCCAGTCACATATTTTAGTGAAAAACTAAATGAAGCAAAGATTAAGTACTCCACATATGATAAGGAATTCTATGCAATCATACAAGCACTAAAGAAATGGAGACATTATTTGGTTCCCGTGGAGTTTGTTTTGTACAATGATAATCACACTTTGCAATTCGTGACTCGACAGGAGAAGTTGAACCAAAAACATGCTAAATGGGTTGAATACATGCAAAATTTTACTTTTGTGATTAAGCATATTTATGGAACTGCTAGCAAAGTTGTTGATGCTTTGAGCAGGAAATGTTTGCTTATGCAGGAATTCAGAGTCAAGACTTTAGGTTTTGATACCCTCAAGGAAATGTACAGGGATGATCCAGACTTCAAAGAGGCATATGAGGCATTTGAGAATCCAATTCTCAGGGATAGAAGCCAATGGACTGAATACATGATCCAGGATGGATTATTGTTCACGGGAAATCAACTATGTATTCCAAAATGCTCCATGAGGGAGAATTTGCTGAAGGAAAAACACAGTGGAGGATTGGTCGGACATTTCGGGTCATGAAAAGACGTTCTCAAAGTTGAATGAGTCATATTTTTGGCTAGGGATGAGGACATATGTCAAGAAATTTGTGGACAGGTGCAGAATTTTTTAGCACATGAAAGGAAAGAGGCAGAACATATGATTATATCAACCATTTCCCATACCTGAAAGGCCGTGGGACATAGTGAGCATGGATTTCATATTGGGACTGCCAAGGACACAAAGAGGATGTGACTCAATCTTTGTGGTAGACGACAGATTTTCAAAGATGACACATTTCATACCATGCCAGAAAACCAGTGACGCAACTCATATTGTGAACCTGTTTTTCAAGGAAGTCGTCAGACCTCACGGTTTGCCAAAGAGTATCATGTCTGATCGAGATACCAAGTTCGTAGGGAATTTCTGGAGAACCTTGTGGAATAAGCTGGGGACAAATTTGTCTTTTATCTCAGCGTATCATCCTCAGACGGATGGACAGAAAGAGGTTGTAAATAGGAGTTTGGGAGATTTGCTAAGAAGCTTAGTGACTGAACACCACAGTCATTGGGATCACATTTTTCCACAGGAGGAATTCGCTTATAATGATTCACTCAATAGAAGCATAGGGAAGAGTCCATTCTAGATTTTATATGGAATGCAGCCAAGCGGAGTTTCTGAATTGAAAGATTCAGAACAAAATGAATTCAGGAGTTCTAGTGCAGAGGACTTTGCAGAAGGAATGAAGGAGCTTCACAGCCGAATTAAGGAGCGATTGCAGAATTCAAGTCAAGAATACAAGTGGAGAGAAGATCAACATAGGTGAGAACTTCAATTTGAAGTTGGTGATTTGATTCTTGTGCATATGAGGAAGGAGAGGTTGCCAAGGGGAACTTATAATAAGCTGAAGATGAAAAAGATTGGACCGTGCAAGGTCATAAGGAAATTTGGGGCAAACACTTATGAGATTGAATTACCCGATGGGGTCGGAATCTCACTGATATTCAATGTTGCAGATTTGTACCCTTACAGAGCTGAAGAAGTGGGAGTAGAGGAGGAACAGAAAGAAATTCAATTTAAAAAACAAATGCCTGTAGCTGAAAATCCACAGATGGAAGGCATAATTGACAAGAGGATTAGCAGAAAGACCAGGATAAAAGAGTATTTTGAATACTTGGTCAAATGGAAAGGACATCCAATTGAAGATGCCAGTTGGGAGGATGAAGTAGAAATTCATAGGCATGGACAGACCGTGCAAGATCTCATGAACAGGAGTTCATGAAAATTTTCAAGCGAGGGAGTACGATGCAGGACCATTGTAAGCAGCTAGCCAAGCAAGAAATGTAAAAGCGGGAGACAACTAGAAAAGCACCAGCACACATTTTGAAATGTTTTGAAAAATTAATGGATGGACATTTATGTAATAGCTAAGGGAAGCGTACTTATATTTATATCTAGATGTTGTAAACAGATCTTGAGCGTTGCTCTCATCTGTCGAATGTGAAGGCATTTATGAGTAATGAATGCAATTAGGTAGATATGAATGTTAGATTAGACAGTTTATAAGCCTAGGAGGGAAAACAGATATAGACACCCTCACCCTTGTATCATTGTATTATTATCATCATTTAGATTTGATAAGCTGTAGAGATGTAGGAGAGAGTTGTAGAGAAGAACCCATGTACATGAGCACTTGAGTTAATATATGAAGCTTTGACTCAACTTTCATGGTGTTATGATGCTTACTGTTTACATTTTTTGAATGGTATGTTTACAGTTGGTTTGTTTCTTTGTTATGCATTTGTTTCAATCCTGCATTGTGTGTATGATTTCATGGTGAATGCATGAAGTCTGAGAGAGGAGAAGAATGAGTTTCAATTGTTTCTCTTCCTAAGAATTCCTCCAAGGAGTGCAGTGAATGTCCGAAGGGTGTGCGTTGACGAGGGTCTGAGTTTTATCTCAGAAATCTCAAGAGAGATACCATTGTTCTCATACCAGCTGAAGTGCAGGTGAAGCATAGAGCTGTGCAAGGTGTGTGCGGGTTGGTTGTAATCTTTGGATTTATCAACTAAGGTGAAGGTTGAAGGACCACTGTTGCAAGAGTGCACAGGATCAGAGACTCAAATAACCAGAGGTTATTTGAAGATTTTACACAAGGAGTGCGAGCAGGGATCCTTTTGGGAAGCTTGAGTTTACAAGTGAAAGCTCAGGAAGGATAACACCTTTGATGTGCTAAAAGGGAGACGGAGATCGAAATCGACTCATAGAAGTCAAGTTTAGGAGGGAGAACACCGAGTCATTCGGACAGGGGTCATTGAGGAGTGAATCGGGCAGTCAAAATTCCCCGTGGAGAACTTGCGAAATCGTGAGGACCGTAGGATTCAGAGGAGCTATAAGGTGGTTAGGATTTGGATGAATCCTCCACCCTGGCACGAAGAGTCAACATGAACTGTTGGTTGTGGTCAATTTGAGCGACATATCATTTTGATGATTCGGGATTCGTAAGTTTGGAGTGCAGGCCAAAATCCTTGGTCACTCAAATTCCCAAATCGTGAAAAGGATTATCATGTGTGAAATTTCATAATTTCAGTAATTCAAGGTTCAACATTTCAGAAATTCTGATGACAAGGAGCCGAGACCTTTTGCATTGAGAATCTCGAAGTCACGAAATGCGGTGTGTCTTTGGAGTGGAATTTCGGCATTTTGGTTTTCCAGAGTTTGGGAAGTAGAGGAGGCAGTGACTTTGGAATCGAGAGTTTCAAACTCCTAGTTCGCGAAATCCCAAAGAGGGAAAGGGAAAATTCTCGAAAAGGTTGAGGGACAATAGTTTTTGGGTACCAATCGAGTTTTGGGGTTTTGAGACTCAAGAGGTAGAGTTTCATGGTCAACGCAACTCCCGAAATCGTGAAAAGGGAAACGTAAAAAAGGTGGGTCCCAAGTCTCAATCAAAAGGTACGTGCGACGGAAGTAAAAGGAGGGGACAAGCTTCAGTGAAAATCCTGAAAGGCCATCAATCTTGCATTCCATGGGACGTTGAGCCCATTTCGGCATTTCAGCATTTTAGATTTCGGGGAATCATAAGGGAAAAGGAATGACTGTTAGTTGTTCGCTCAAAGTCCCGAAAGCCAAAACTAGTGGCCGAAAAGGTGGCATGTGGTTTTCGCATTGAAGGAGTCAACCTTCATTGACATTTCACATTTCGGCATTTTCCAAGAGCCGTGGAAATGCATCGAGACTCTCAAACTCCCAAAACCTGAAGTCCTTTGTGGCTTAAACAAAGGGTTTAGTTAACCCTTGGAGTGGTTTTAGTGAAGATCCTGAGCAGATCTTGGCCCGAGGGCAGGGGGTTTGCGTCAAAGAGGTATCAGAGCCCAGAACAAGTTCTTTGCTTTCTGTAGCAAATAGAAAAGAGGAAATTTTACAACCATGCCACCAAGAAGAAGAGACAGGCCAATGCCTGATCCAGCAGTGGAAAGAGAAATGCGTGAGTTACGTGCCAGACTTGATTCTATGGAGACATCACAGAGGCACATAGTCGACGTTGGGGATATCAGCGAGGCTGAAAGTGAAAATGAAGCTGGAAACAAAGGAGAAGAATGTGTAGTCGAAGATGTTGCAAATGAACGCCTATTAAGCGTTGTTGCAAGGATAGGTGCTAGGGAAAAAATGGACATTCTAGTGTACGAAGGCAACTTGGATGTTGAAGAAATTCTAGACTGGATTAGAGCTCTAGACAAATACTTTGACTATGAGGATGTCAAGGAAGATACAAAAGTCAAACATGTCATTACTAGACTTAAAGTGCATGCAACACTATGGTGGGATGAACTACAGGATGACAGATGCTGCAAGGGCAAGAAGAAAATCAAAAGCTGGGATCGAATGGTTGCAAAAATGAAAGCGAAATTTGTACCCAGGGATTATCAAATTACTCTGTTTTGGAGGATGTAGAATTTGAGACAGAAGCTGATGTCGGTGAAAGAATACACTGAAGAATTCTACAGGATAAACATCAGAACATGTCATTAGGAAAACGATGATAGAAAAGTTTCCAGGTACATGAATGGTCTATGATATGACATTCAATATGAGATGATCATGATGACCATTCGAAGTGTGGAAGATTATTATCAGATAGCTCTAAAAGCTGAAGAGAAGCTGAGCTGAAAGAAAGATCAAAGAGGCCGAGGTAGAAGTCAAGCCAGAGGCAAAACAATTGCCCAAGACAGAACTTAGAGACCTAAAGAAGAGGGAAATAAACCTCAAACTCAACCTTAGAGAGGAGGAAGCTCACAGGGAAGGTAGTATGCTAATAGAAATACTTTTCCTTGAGCTAGAGGAAGAGGAAGAGGCAGAGGAGGTGAAGTGAAGTGCTTTGTCTGTGGAAAAATTGGACATAAATCCTATGAGTGTCCAGATAAGAAGAAAGATGGTGGTGAAACTCACATTACCGAAGCTCAAGGATGGAATGTTGAGGCAGAAGACGCCGAGGGTGGAAGATCTTTGATGATGAGGAAAGTTCTCTTGAAGCTAGAGAAGGAGGTAGAGAACTCAGCCCAAAGAAACAGTCTGTTTCGGATTGCTTGCAAAACTAAAGACATGGTATGCAAGGTCATAGTGGACCATGGTAGCACAAATGATCTTGTAACTACGGAGATGGTAGAAAAGCTGGAGCTGGAGACTGTTGTACATACAAGCCCATACAGAGTTTCGTGGCTACAAAAAGGACATCAGGTAAATGTCATTAAACAATGTTTAGTTAAATTTAAAATAGGAGGATATAAGGATGAAATATTATGTGATTTCATTCCCATGGGTGTTTTTCATCTATTGTTGGGTAGACCATGGCAATATGATAGAAATGTGGTTCATGATGGGAGAAAGAACATGTACACCCTGGATAAAAATGGTAGGACTCACATGTTGTTGCCGATTAAGGATAAAGAGGTGAAAACAGAAATGAGCAACACTGTACTTCTCATGAGTGGGAAGGAAATTCTTGATGAGGTTAAGAAGAAGGAAGACATAGAATTTATTGTGGTTAGGATGCCCGAAATGTTTTTGACTAGTATGAGGATATATGATTTACTAGAATAAATCTAGGGGTTGTTGGGAGAGTTTGTTGATATAGTAGTGGACGAACTACCTTGTTTGTTGCCACCTATCAGGAGTATAAGCCATCATATCGATCTTATATCTGGAGCCAGTTTGCTGAACAAAGCAACATATTGGTTGACACCGCAGGAAAATGAAGAAGTTAAGAGATAGGTCCAGGAGTTAATGGACAAAGGATTGATTCGAGAAAGCTTGAGTCCATGCGCTGTTCTGACAGTGCTCAGCCCAAAGAAAGACGGAGGCTGGAGAATGTGTACAGACTCGAGGGAAATCAATAAGATTACCATCAAATACAGATTTCCATTGCCAAGGATGGATGACTTGATGGATTTCTTGAGTGGAGCAAATTTTTTTTCAAAGATTGATTTGAAAAGTGGGTATCATCAAATTCGAATGAGAGAAGGTGATGAATGGAACACAACATTCAAGATGAATGAGGGGATGTATGAATGGCTTGTCATGCCATTTGGCTTAATGAATGTGCCTAGTACTTTCATGAGGTTGATAAACGAAGTCCTGAAGGATTTCATAGGGAAATTCTTCATTGTATATCTTGACGATATATTGATTTTCAGCAAGACAGAAGCATAACACTTAAAGAATCTAGTTGCAGTAATGAGGAGATTGCAGAGGAGAAATTGCTAATTAATATTAAGAAATCGTCATTTATGAGGACAAAACTCATTTATTTGGGTTTTGTTATCTCTGAAAATGAATAAAAATGCATTTGGAAAAGATAAAGGCGATTAAGAATTGGCCATCGCCAAAGAGCGTGTTTGAAGTTCGAAGCATCCATGGATTGGTGATCAGAATCTGGACCAGGGGTCAAAAATTTGCTCAATTTTCAAAGTGCTCGGAATGCGACGAAAATGGTGTCATTGCGTCTGTCTCGTCTTCTTGATTCCGGCGGTAAATTTACTTTCGCAAACGGAGTCCGTATGGAGAAGTTATCGCGATCTGTTCGTCGAGCCAAACAGGCAAAAATTTGATGCTGACTGGGCAAGCCGTACAACTGACGTGGCAGAGGCCGTACAACTGACGTGGCGACCGTATAGCCGACGTGGTGGTTTGTGATTAGTTGGTAGTTGGAAAATCAAGTTGCGACACGTGGCAGACATTTAATGGTTGGCAGCTGGACGAGTCGTATGGCGACACGTGGCATCTTCTTAGCGAATGGTAGGGTGCCACGTGGCCCAATCAAGGGCTGCCACGTGGCACCCATTTATTTGCTGTTGGTTTGTGTGGTTTATTAAAATTATATGGAGGCCAGGGGGTTCGACCCCCGGACCTCTCCCAACCGTTCAACGTTTTAACAAAGGCCAAGCCACCAACGGGCCACACATTGGTCGTTATATATCAAATGGAAAATGTTTTATTTGAATTAAAACTTAGGTTATGGTCGGCGGGGGGTCGGGCTGGGGCTTAGCCCCAGCCCGTGGTTACACCATACACCATGCGACCCTGTCTATTGATAAAAGGCGCGTGGCATGGGTATTAAAAATGTGACCGCGGTTTTGGTGGTCACCCATATGACCAATACATATATGATTTACCATACGCGCGGGAGTTGTGTTGTGTTGGGGGCCCGGTCGTATGGGTTTATAACATGTGACCACTATTTTGAAATGTGCGTGGGGGTTTGGAACCCGTGGTTTGTAACCGGTGTATTATATTTATATACGCGCGGGGTTAAATGTTAACACCCACGGTTATGCCCTCCGTGCACATGGCGCGGTTATATTACATACAGCGTGGGGTTTTATAAACCACAATTTATACCATTTAATTTGCACGTGGATTAGAACAAGTTTTAAAACCCATGGTTTTTAAATGTAAACGTGACCACCGGTTAGTATTTGATTATGCGCGCGCGGTTTGGTGCATTTGCGCAGGGTTCCAAATGGATACCCGTGGTTCCATTTACATATTATGTGCGCGCGGGATATTAAAATTGTCACACACGGTTATATTACGTATATGGCATGTGACCACCATTGCAAATAACGCGCGGGATTTTCAAAAGAACCTAGCCACGCGCCTAGACACATGTCATGACCTGGTTTAACCTAGCCACATGTAGACCTTTTTATGCGTGGGACGTGGCCACATGGCCCCATGCGCCCAACACCTCGGACTTGGAGGGATTTAGTTTCATTAAACATTCGACAAATTGGCACATTTTGAGGGACGCATGCGTGTGCTGAGTTTAGGCACGGGAAAACGCTCAGAGCTAGGTTCATTCTTCCACAGGTGCAGAATGGCGAACCAGTAACAGAGCTTGAAGGGGAAAAATGGCAGAAGGCATAACTTTTTGAGTTTTTGGCCAAATGAGGTGCCGAAAAAGCCCAGCTAGGGGTTTTTGGACGTTCTGAGTCCATTGGCACAGCTTTCACAGGCATTTGGAGACTTCTATTGCAGGTTTTTAACCAGTGAAGTTTGAGGAAGCTCCAGGAAGCTTGAAGCCCTCATTGTTTGAGGCATTGCTCAGATGAGCACATATCCATTTTCTGAGACTGAATAGTCATTATTGACTGTTTATTATGCTCTAAACACATTGGGATAGTTTTCAGATCCATTGGAGGACTTTTACAGGTGTTTTTTCCTCATTGAATCTCAGGGAAGCTTGGAGGTCACATGTAGAAGAGGTCATTACTGGATGAGACAAGATCCATTTTCAGAGTTCTAATAGTCAATTTTGGGGTTTTTGTGTATTCTGAACCCAATGGTACAGTCTGTAAATCCATTGGAGTTGAGCAGCATCTTGTAAACAACATTTGACAAACTAATCCCAAAGAGCCAAGTCCATTGAAGGAGGCTCAAGGAGATGTAGCCCAGAGAAGGGTGAACTCCTTTATCATCTTGCTATTGTTGTGAGTTTGTTGTGTTATTTTTTGCACTTTACATTGCTGTGTATTTTTTTATAACACATATTTAATCTTTTAAAAACACATTTCCTCACACTTGAATATTGACAAGAAGAAGCAAGAACTTAACACATAAACCATCTTGCATATTTTAACACATGAAGCAAGGTCCTGTTAAGGTTTATTTTATTGAGGTAGAGGGTGCTTGCATAGCATAACAAGTCAGCCTTCTATTTNTGAAGCCCTCATTGTTTGAGGCATTGCTCAGATGAGCACATATCCATTTTCTGAGACTGAATAGTCATTATTGACTGTTTATTATGCTCTAAACACATTGGGATAGTTTTCAGATCCATTGGAGGACTTTTACAGGTGTTTTTTCCTCATTGAATCTCAGGGAAGCTTGGAGGTCACATGTAGAAGAGGTCATTACTGGATGAGACAAGATCCATTTTCAGAGTTCTAATAGTCAATTTTGGGGTTTTTGTGTATTCTGAACCCAATGGTACAGTCTGTAAATCCATTGGAGTTGAGCAGCATCTTGTAAACAACATTTGACAAACTAATCCCAAAGAGCCAAGTCCATTGAAGGAGGCTCAAGGAGATGTAGCCCAGAGAAGGGTGAACTCCTTTATCATCTTGCTATTGTTGTGAGTTTGTTGTGTTATTTTTTGCACTTTACATTGCTGTGTATTTTTTTATAACACATATTTAATCTTTTAAAAACACATTTCCTCACACTTGAATATTGACAAGAAGAAGCAAGAACTTAACACATAAACCATCTTGCATATTTTAACACATGAAGCAAGGTCCTGTTAAGGTTTATTTTATTGAGGTAGAGGGTGCTTGCATAGCATAACAAGTCAGCCTTCTATTTTCAGATCAATTGGCTAGCTTCTACAGGAAATTCATCTGAAACTTCAATGGAATTAGCACACCAATGATGGATACGATGAAGAAATGATACAAATCTTTTCACTGGACAGAGGAAGAGGAGAAGAGTTTCAATCTGCTGAAGAAGAAGATCACTAAGCAACCAAATTCTGGTTTTTCCGGATTTTAGCAAGCCATTCCAGGTTAGGTGTGACATGAGTGGATTTGCAATTAGAGCCGTCTTAAGCCAAGATGACAGGCCGATCACATATTTCAGTGAAAAACTGAATGAAGCGAAGATTAAGTACTCCACATATGACAAGGAATTCTACGCAGTCATACAAGCACTGAAGAAATGGAGACATTATTTGGTTCCCAAGGAGTTTGTTTTGTACAATGATAATCACGCTTTGCAATTCGTGACTCGACAAGAGAAATTGAACCAAAAACATACTAAGTGGGTTGAATACATGCAAAATTTTACTTTTGTGACTAAGCATATTTTTGAAACTGCTAACAAAGTTGTTGATGCTTTGAGCAGGAAATGTTTTCTTATGCAGGAATTCAGAGTCAAGACTTTAGGTTTTGATAAACTCAAGGAACTGTACAGGGATGATCCAAACTTCAAAGAGGCATATGAGGCATCTGAGAATCCAATTCTCAGGGATAGAAGCCAATGGACTAAATACATGATCCAGGATGGATTATCGTTAAGGAGAAATCAACTATGTATTCCAAAATTCTCCATGAGGGAAACTTTGCTGAAGGAAAAACACAGTGGAGGATTGGCCAGACATTTCGGTCATGACAAGACATTCTCAAAGTTGAATGGCTCATATTTTTGGCCAGGGATGAGGAAAGATGTCAAGAAATTTGTGGACATGTGCAGAATTTTTCAGCACACGAAAGGAAAGAGGCAGAACACAGGATTATATCAACCATTGCCCATACCTGAAAGGCCGTGGGATGCAGTGAGCATGGATTTCATATTGGGACTGCCAAGGACACAAAAAGGATGTGATTCGATCTTTGTGGTAGTCGAAAGATTTTCAAAGATGACACATTTCATACCATGCCAGAAAACCAGTGATCCAACTCATATTGCGAACCTGTTTTTCAAGGAAGTCGTCAGACTTCACGGTTTTCCAAAGAGTATCCTGTCTGATTGGGATACCAATTTTGTAGGGAATTTCTGGAGAACCTTATGGAAGAAGCTGGGGACAAATTTGTCTTTTAGCTCAACGTATCATCCTCAGACGGATGGACAGATAAAGGTTGTAAACATGAGCTTGGGAGATTTGCTAAGAAGCTTAGTGACTGAACACCACAGTCAATGGGATCACATTCTACCATAGGGAGAATTAGCTTATAATGATTCACTCAATAGAAGCACAGGGCATAGTCCATTCCAGATTTTATATGGAATGCAGCCAAGGGGAGTTTTTGAATTGAAAGATTCAGAACAAAATGAATTCAGGAGTGCTAGTGCAAAGGATTTTGTAGAAGGAATGAAGGAGCTTCACATCCGAATTAAGGAGCGATTGTAGAATTCAAGTCAAGAATACAAGAAGAGAGAAGATCAACATAGGTGAGAACTTCAATTTGAATTTGGTGATCTGATTCTTGTGCATACGAGGAAGGAGAGGTTCCCAAGGGGAACGTATAATAAGTTGAAGATGAAAAAGATTGGACCATGCAAGGTCATGAGGAAATTTGGGGCAAACACATATGATATTAAATTACCCGATGGGGTCGAAATATCTTCGATATTCAATGTTGTGGATTTGTACCCTTACAGAGATGAAGAAGCGGGAGCAGATGAGGAATAGAAAGAAATTCAATGGACAAAACAATTGCCTGTAGCTGAAAAGCCACAGATGGAAGGCATAATTGACAAGAGGATTAGTAGAAAGACCAGGAGAAAAGAGTATTTTGAATACTTGGTCAAATGGAAAGGACATCCAATTGAAGATGCCAGTTGGGAGGATGAAGCAGAAATTCATAGGCATGGACAGACCGTGCAAGAGCTCATGAACAAGAGTTCATGAAAATTTTAAAGCGAGCGAGTATGATGCAGGAGCATCGTAAGCAACTAGCCAAGCAAGCAATGTAAAAGCGGGAGACAGCTGGAAAAGCACCAGCGCACATTTTGAAATGTTTTGAAAAATTAATGGATGGACATTTATGTAATAGCTAAGGGAAGTGTACTTATATTTATATCTAGATGTTGTAAACAGATCTTGAGCGTTGTTCTCATCTGTCAAATGCAAAGGCATTTATGAGTAATGAATGCAAGTAGGTAGATATGAATGTTAGATTAGACAGTTTAGAAGCGTAGGAGGGAAAACGGATAAAGACACCCTCACCCTTGTATCATTGTATTATTATCATCATTTAGATTTGATAAGTTGTAGAGATGTAGAGAAGAACCCATGTACAAGAGCACTTGAGTTAATATATGAATCTTTGACTCAACTTTCATGGTGTTATGATGCTTATTGTTTACATTTGTTGAATGGTATGTTTACAATTGATTTGTTTCTTTGTTATGCATTTGTTTCAATGTTGCATTGTGTGTATGATTTCATGGTGAATGCATGAAGTCTAAGAGAGGAGAAGAATGAGTTTCGATTCTTTCCTTTCCCGAGAATTCCTGTAAGGAGTGCAGTGAATGTCTGCAAGGTGTGCGTTGACGAGTGTCTGAGTTTTATCTCAGAAAGCTTAGGAGAGATACCATTGTTCTCATACCAGCTGAAGTGCAGGTGAAGCACATAGTCGTGTAAGGTGTGCATAGGCTGGTTGAAATCTTTGGATTTATCAACTAAGGTGAAGGTTGAAGGACCACTGTTGCAAGAGTGCACAGGATCAGAGACTCAAATAACCAGAGGTTATTTGAAGATTTTCCGCAAGGTGTGCGAGCAGGGATCCTTTTGGGAAGATTGAGTTTACAAGTGAAAGCTCAAGAAGGATAACACCTTTGAAGTGCTCAAAGGGAGACGGAGATCGAAATCGACTCATAGAAGTCAAGTTTAGGAGGGAGAACACTGAGTCGTTTGGACAGGGGTCATTGAGGAGTGAATTGGGTGGTCAAAATTCTCCGTGGAGAACTTGCAAAATAGCGAGGACCATAGGATCCAGAGGAATTGTAAGGTGCTTTGGAGTTGGGTGTATCCTCCACCCTGACCTCAAGAGTCAACGTGAACTATTGATTGTGGTTAGTTTGAGCGACAGATCATTTCGGGGATTCGAGATTCGTAAGTTTGGAGTGCAAGCCAAAATCCTTGGTCACTCAAATTCCCGAATCATGAAAAGGATTATCATGTGTGAAATTTCGGAATTTCGGTAATTCGGGGTTCAGCATTTCGGAAATTCCGATGACAAGGAGCTGGGACCCTTTGCATTGAAAATCTTGAAGTCGCGAAACACAATGTGTCTTTGGAGTGGAATTTCGTCATTTCAGTTTTCCGGAGTTCGGGAAGTAGAGGAGGCAGTGACTTTGGAATCAAGAGTTTCAAACTCCCGGTTCGCGAAATCCCGAAGACGGAAAGGAAAAATTCTCGAAAAGGTTGAGGGACAGTAGACATTGGGTACCAATTGGGTTTCGGGGTTTTGGGACTCAAGAGGTAGAGTTGCATGGTCAACGCAACTCCCGAAATCATGAAAAGGGAAACGTTGAAAAGGCGGGTCCCAAGTCTCAGTCATAAGGTACGTGCGGCGGAGTTAAAAGGACGGGACAAGCTTCGGTGAAAATCCCGAAAGGCCATCAATCTCGCATTCCATGGGACATTGAGCCCATTTCGACATTTAGACATTTCGGAGTTTGGGGAATCATAAGGGAAAAGGAACGACTGTTGTTTGTTCGCTCAAAGTCCTGAAAGTCGAAACTAGTGGCTGAAAAGGTGGCATGTGCTTTTCGCATTGAAGGAGTCAACCTTCGTTGACATTTCGCATTTCGGCATTTGCCAAGAGCTGTGGAAATACATCGGGACTCTCCAACTCCCGAAACCCGAAGTCCTTTGTGGCTTAAACAAAGTGTTTAATTAACCCTTGGCATGGTTTTAGTGAACATCTTGAGCAGATCTCGGCCCGAGGGCAGGGTGTCTGCGTCAAAATCACACCCAACCCATTTAAGAAATTCCCAAATTACTCTTCTTCTTTTTTAAATATTTCTCTACACAACACTCTCTTTGATAAAATTCACTAGTAATTATTCAAACACTACAGCCCAAACTCTATTTCAAATAAAATAAATTACAACAACACTCTTTGAACATGATAAAAATGATACATAACAACTATGTGAATACTCTATGAACATAATCAAAATGCTACATAACAACTATGTGAGACAAATGAAATTTTCGTTGATGATAAGACAATTTGATCCCTATTTCTCCACACTGAGATAAGAACAAAAAACTGAGATTAAATAACGACAGGGAACAACGTTGAGGACCCAATGTTGTAGTTGAGTAAGAAAAACATGGCAGGTTTCACTCAACTATGTGAACAGTCTATGAACATTCCACATTGCTGCTTATTGCTTTCGCCACTCCTCGACAGACTCTGCACCATGTTTATTCTGGCTCTAATAGCTGCTTGTTCGATTTTGAATGAAAAGTTTTTTTTGCATGTAAATGTATGAATAAAGTACAATAGAGGTTTTGGAGAAACACACCCTAAATGAAATATACTTACTTATGGCTATGGACGGGGGTGAAGTGAAGTAAACCATTACATAAATTTTAAGTTTAACTTGTTTCATGCAGATAAGTAAGTGGTTAAGGAGAATATACATATAAATGATTTTATGGATAGATTAGTGTTGATTTATGAAATGTAACATTATCACCATCATAAAATATAAAATTAATTTTATTATTAATATTATATTTAATTTTATTATTATTATTAAAATTGTTTTAGCATTACATTTAATATGTATTTCAATTTATTAAATTTATGCTAAAAATTTATACGAAATTATATAAAAATACCAATTAATAAGAAATTTTTAAAAATTAAATTTGCCCATTTTAATAAAGTTATTTATTATTGAAAATAGGTTTACATAAAAATATTGTTATTTAAAATAGTGATCAATCTATTTATTTTATGTAGATGATTAAGTCTTAGTTAAATAATTCAAAAATAGACAATGCAATTATCCTCATATCTAAAGATTTAAAGAATAAGAGAAAATTAAGATATTATAAAGAGTTCATTAATTTTATCATGAAAATTAATAGTATCTTTCCTTAAAATATTATATAGAGGTTATCAATCTTATGACGAAGATCAAAACTATCTTTCTTTTATATTTAGAGTAAAGAAAAAAATCAACATTGTTAAAATAATAATGAATTTTCACAAACTACAGAATGTAACAATTGGACAATTCCTAAACAATTTAGAAATGAATTGAATTGGTCATATTTGTAACATTAAATTGGACAATTCTTAAGCAATTTATGAATGAATGAATTGGTGGTATTTGTAATCTTAAGAGAGTAGAAGGTGAAAAGTGCTTATTTGTAACAATATTGATATTTCTAATATATTAACTCATCAAAAATATAAAGATTCAAGAAAGTTTCCCTCTAAACTTTTAGAACATAGAAATAAACTTTTATAGCAAAACCATTAATTCCTTACCATTTTTTAAGGTATGATAAACCTAAATTAATCTCGATAAATAAATAGTAACAATTTAGAAATACATATTTTATCATTACATTTAATATGCATTTTATGTTTTAATTTATTTTTTATAAATTAATCAAAATATATTAAAATTGTATATTTTATTAGGATGATGATGATTAACGTCGAAGACCAATTAGTCTATTGGACCTAAAAAGGGTAAGAAATTACTTCAACTTTAGCATGCTTCACTAAAAATGGATTAGTAAAATCAAAGACGCCTTATCTACTTTGTATATGGTTTGTGAAAAGCTTGTTTCTATCCATGTTGTGTTAGCACTAGTTGTGTTACTTGATCTTGAGTTAGTACAACTAGATGCTAAAACTACTTTACATGGAGTTTTTTGGATAAGGGCATGTACATGGAACAACCATAACCATTAGTTCCAAATCGAAACAAAATATTTGTTTGCAAACTCAAGAATCATTGTATGGCCTGAAGCATGCGAGGAAAATGGTACAACATCTTTGATTCCTTCATGGTGAGAAAAATTTTGCATTGTGGTTATGGTATATTTATTATCTTGGCATTAAATGTTATGCTTGACACTTGTAGCAAGAACAAGCATGTTTGAGATCAACAGGTTGGCTCAGTTGTTAGGATGTTTTATATGAAGGATCTAGGAGAAACAAAATAAATCTTGGCATGGAAATACATAGAGACAGGAAATATGGTAAGCTTAGTTATCACAATAGAAGTATGTGGTCAAGATATTCAGGAAATTTTGTATGAATAATGTGAAACCTGTAAAATCCCTTTGGATTTTCATTGTAAGTTTTTTTCAGGTTTATGTCCTAACTAATGAAGAAGAAAAGGGTTATATGTCTCAAGTATTATATGATAGTAGGAAGTTCGATGATTGCGATGGAAAATGGTCAACATTTCACGTGAAGTTGGTTTCGTCAGTAGACACATGGCAAAACCAGGTGAAGAGCATGGAAATGTTGCTTCAAACACATAAGCACAAGTATCACCTACAATGGTTGCACCGATTTAGTCTGTGGTTATGATTCATGAGATTTGGACAAGAGGAGACCTACCTCAAGTTATGTCTTGCAAGAATGCAATGATCTATTGGGTAAGTTTGGACAGGTACATGATGTGGTGTTATGTGGTGGTCAAAGTGTTGTGCATTTGACTAAAGGTCCAACATATGAAAATGGAAAAGTGCATCATTTTATTAGACAAGTTATTGATGGAGGAAAAATGGTCCATACTGGAGCGAATTATGCAGACATATTCACGTAACAGTATTGCTAGAGAAGTTACGGAGCTGTGATGGTATTTGGATTCTCTTGCCTTGCATAAAAGGTGATGAATTAATTCAAGCATGATATATCATGTAAATTGTTGTCAAGGTGGAGATTGTTGAAAATGTGCCAACCAATTTCCCATGCAGTTGCATGCACATTTAGATCGTGCATGAATTCACTCTTTAGTGAACAGGTTGTGTAACTATGTGATCTATTTATTATCAGTTCATGTAACTATGTGATAGATGTTATATATACGAACATACCCATAGAGGTGAATGTGTCATGTGTGAGCAAGATGCAATACTGTGGAGTGTGGTGTGTGTGTAGAGAGGAGAGGATGGTTGTATGCATGTGTTAGCTATTTTAATTCTCCCTTGAATAATAAGAATATCGATTATCATTTCCCCGTGGTTTTTCCCATGTTGGGTTTCCACATAAATCACCGTGTCAATTGTGCAATTGTTGTTCTCGGTTTAATCTTGGTTTTATTTTCTTTGCTATTAGAATCTTGTTACGTTTGTGCTTCCGCTTCCTAATAATGTGTTGATACATTGAGTGCAAGTTCTCGCCTTCCAAGCATTTATTGAGTGTTATCTTCTCTTGTTTTTATTATGTCATCACTTTAGAGAAGTCAATCCTAGACAAGATAAATATTTGTCCTCACCAATCCTATACAATGATAAGACCTAGTTTGACAACATAAGAAAGATCTTCTTACATTATAAATATTATCCTAGAAGAGTAAAAACAAAACTGTTAAAATGATAATGGACATCTTGCTTGTTCGATTGCCCCTACTCCCCTCATAGAGTGGGACTTTCCTTAGGTGTTAATTTTAGCATCAACACAACTCTACTATAATGTCCAACTCTGGATGATGAGCATAAATTCATATGCTCATGAAATAAAAAATCAGTTGTTGTCTTTTCAGTATATATCTAAATATTGAAGTTATAAATATTTCCTAGTAGTGTATTCTTTGCAATGAAATGTTTTTTTAGCATCATTGACTCTAATGACCTTGACATAATTTACATTAGTGGATGYTTTAAACGTGGAGTTGAGTAAGAAATTATCCATTTTGGGTGAGTTGGACKACGTCGAGTCAACAATTATCGATTTTGTTTATCCTACCAAGAGATGAAAAATCCATTCCTTCTTCATTYTATATTGTGTATRTTTTCTAGTGCTACCTGTATTTCCATACTTACCACCACTTTTTCTTGGCAATTATCCATTTTGTTTATCCTACCAAGAACTGCAAAATCCATTCCTTCTTCATTCTATATTGTATTGTAGTTGAATATATCTGTATACTTTCTAGTGCTGCCTGTATTTCCATACTTACCACCACTTTTTCTTGGCAATTATCCATTTGTTTATTCTA
Organism: Picea sitchensis; assembly: GCA_010110895.2. Classification (NCBI taxonomy): domain Eukaryota; kingdom Viridiplantae; phylum Streptophyta; class Pinopsida; order Pinales; family Pinaceae; genus Picea; species Picea sitchensis. Next base: position 21,174 of record SNQJ01S0039017.1, on the reverse strand, counting down.
CCAAGAACTGCAAAATCCATTCCTTCTTCATTCTATATTGTATTGTAGTTGAATATATCTGTATCCTTTCTAGTGCTACCTGTGTTTCCATACTTACCAGCACTTTTTCTTGGCAATTATCCATTTTGTTTATCCTACCAAGAACTGCAAAATCCATTCCTTCTTCATTCTATATTGTATTATAGTTGAATATATCTGTATACTTTCTAGTGCTACCTGTATTTCTTTACTTACTACCGCTTTTTCTTGGCATTAGCTAAGTATATTGAAGAGTTTATGCTCATTTACGAATTAAAATGGAATTTTGCTAAATGAAAACTTGGATTATGAAAATCTATTTTTAAAATTTTAAATATCTTTTAAGACAGTTAAATCATCTAAATTTAAAATAATAATAATAATAATAATTTTATTAAATTAAAAAAATAGATAAATAAAAAATATAACTTTATTGTTAAAAATTTTGCTATCAAAAGCTATTTAATAATAATAAATAAAAAGATAATACTTGTGAAAAGTAACTCTAGTTGTTAAGACTGACGTAGTGATAGGTGTTTACAAACTTTTTTATAAAAATTAAAGGTTATAGTGACAATTCTACCCCAAAAAATTAATTCCGTTGAAAATAATTCCGTGAAAAATAAGATCTAAAATATAGATTTATAAAGATTTCATCCAACAAGTATACAAAATTAACATGGTAATTGTGAACACGTATACAAAATTAACATGGTAATTATGAATTAAAAATATTATATTTTTCTAGTTGTTTGTGTTAAGGGTGTTTTAGTATTTTTTTTTTAATTATGTAATTGTTAAATTGTAATATGTTACATTTTTTTTTTTTTTAAATAAAAAAGGTGTAGTACCTGCTATATTATATTAACTCAAAATTTTGTCACAAAAAACAGCCTCATGGTTACAGTCACCAAAAAATGCTGCCGGTAATCAGAAATCAGCATTATTGGGAAACATCTAGCAGTTTATACAGTAAAATATTAAGCAAAGAGACATCTGTCCTGCCCGTAGGAAACCAGGACAGATGCCAGCAGTCCAGAAAAACCTATAGCAAATGTTCAGAAAGACTAAAAAACCTGGAAAACAAGGAGCCTAATCACCCGGTGACGTGTCGCTCCCACCAGTTCCCACCGAGATAGCGAAAGTCTGCATGCACAGGGGACACTTGCGCTGAGCTGGGGTCCCGGAGAGCGCGTCGAGGAGCAAATCAATACGCTGGCCCATAATAAGAGCCCTGTGTTCCAAGTCCGCAATGTGGCTACGGAGCTCGAACACCAAGGCCAGGTGTTCATCGCTGAAGAGAGGACCATGCTTTCCGACACCCGGGCCACTAGGAGGAGCTACCTTCTGATCCGCCACATCGTCAGTGCCAACCACAAGCTTCCTCAGAACCGTTACCTTCTCTGCCTGCTCCAGCTTCTCGGCTTCAGTGGCTTGCAGGTCATCCATCCATGGAATTTCTTCCACCACGCAGCCAGGAAGGTCGTCGCCCATAGTTAGAGTGCTCTTGTCATCCCGCCTGTTGAGCGTCTCCATTGCTTTTGGCTTCTCGTCGCACGGTAGGTCCCCAATTGACAGGTCCTCCTCCACCACACAGCCTGAAAACAAATCCGCATGCTCGGTCTCCTTCTTAGTCCTACTGCAGCCAGCGTCTTGTTCAATGATGGTGTTAAGCATCGCCCTCCTCTCAACCCGAGCCTTCTTCCTGAGCATGGAAGAGGCCAGAGCCAAGGCTCGTTCAAGCTCCTCCTCCCAGCACCGCTGCGCTTTGTGCGCCTCCCAGGCAGAACCCCGTCGAGGTTTTCCTCGTCTCCTTACCATTATAACTGAGCAGATGCCAATCAAACGCAGAGCCGAGTTAGGAAAGAAGCCAGCTAGGTAGGTGAATAATGGGTGAATAATCGAGAGTGGCTGCAAATGCTGAGTGCAGGTAAGCCAGCCCTGTTGAGACCTGCAGAGAATCCACCAGCCTTGACAAAACTTTCCAGAATGTAGATAGAAGCCACCAGCCCTAATAAGTAACGTTGTCGCTGCCACACCAGGATCCTTCCTCCGCAGCTCGGACTCAACATAAAAACCATAATCAAACTGTCTGATCCTCCGTCCATCCATATCAACAATGAATTCATGTGCGAGTGATGGGTTAATTGTTGTGCGAGGGAGGAGTACCTCCATCGCCTGCCCTCTGCTATGGCCGTCCATCAACGTTAATGCGTAGAGGAGGGTGGCGACCATCAGCTATAAATTCAGCGCTAAGTGCAAGTCCGGGTGGCATGTCCACTCTGTCGTGTGTCACCCCATCCGGGGCGTAATATGTTACATTAAAGTGGAAGGGTTTTTTAGTTTTTTTTTAATTATATAATTGTTAAATTTCTTTGAGACTCTTGTTATAATTGTTATTTTTTTATGGATGTAAGGTTTGGGGTTGTATTATTTTTGGTGAATCCTTGAGAAACATAGAGAAAATACAAGAGAATTTTATAATGTATCATCTCAAAATTAAAGGAAATAGGCCCTATCTCATCCTCCTCTTAGAAAGGAGTCTCTCCCCCATTGAGAGCACAGCTATGACTAGATACCTAATGTATAAAAACAAGTTAAATAATATGGAAGACAAAAGACTTCCTAAAATTGATTCAAAAAGTTGTAACCACCATCTACTCAAGTGAGGATGGCATAAAGATGTCAAGTCTTGGCTAAACTATTGTGAAATCATGGAAGACACCATTTTGGAGAATAAAGATACTATTAAAAATATCACCAAATCAAAATTTAAGGAGAAAATGTGGTGTGATAAAGAGTTAGAGGAAAAAATGAAATTAAGGTATTATAAGGACATAATAAACCATAATCTAGAAGATCAAAATTATATATCTGTTTTGAAAAGTGTAAAGAAAAAAATAAGCATTGCTAAGATAACAACAAATTCTTTCGAGCTCCATAGTGAAACTGGACATTGGTCAATTCCTAAAACGCCATGGCATTATAGAGCATGTCACCTTTGTGACACTAATAAGGTTGAATATGAAAAACATTTTCTCTTAGATTGTCCAGCCTACACCCCCCACATTAGATCTCATTTTCAAAATATTTTTCACACTACCAACCGTCGTAACCTCTTAACTCAACAAAACTATGGTGATCTTGGAAAGCTTCTCCTAATGTTTTTTGAGCATTACACTCTTAATATTTGATAGACCAATTCAATCTTAATGGACGTTCATCATCATCATCAATATGTTATATTAAAGTTATTTGAAAATATTTATTATAAATATAATAAAGTATTTTCTTTTGTATGACAAAGTATAGGTTTTATTTAGAAATTTGTGATATGATTTTTTTATAATTTAAGTTATTTTGTAAAAGTAATAAAAACTATTTTGAAGGTTCCTCTTATATATATTTATTTATTTTTAGTATTGTATATAGTAAAATTAATTTCTAAAAGAAAAAGAGAAGTTTTAATATATATATATATATATATATATATATATATATATATATATATATATATATATATAAGGGTTAAAATATGTATTCCTTCTAGTTCTTATAGCACCAATAAAATTGTTTCATAAATCAATTTTATTATTATTCGAACTTATGTTTATAATTATAAAATATTTATTTTTATTAATGTTTATTATTATTTTGTCATTATTAATTCTTGATTTCTATCCAATTTTGTGGAATTATTTTGGGAAAAAAGATTAGCATTTGGCTAGAAAGTCATTGTAAAATAGATAAAGGCAAGGACATGTTTATGATATATCATTCAACTGTGGGCCATTTTGTTACATTTAGGATCATTGCATATGAGTTTTGCAATACTAAAACAATCTTTTGTTGTTTTGTTGAATTTAGAAAAGCTTTTGACATAGTTCTTAGGAAAAATACTGGAATAGGTTGGAAGAGATAAAATTTCCTCTCGAGTTGAAATTTTGGCAATAAGGATGTTTGGGAATGTTATTGCTAAGTTTAAAAACGATTAGATTAGAAGATGATAGCTTTTTAACATTGGGTCCAAGCAAGGTTGTCCCTTGTCCCCACCCTTTTGACATATATATTGACAAGTTGGAAAAATTGCTTGGAAGAAGAAGCAGGTTGTATCCTACTCTCATTGGTATAGTCAACAATTTTCTTCTTTATGCTGATGATGCTCTAGTTCTTATGGAAATGAGTCCCCATGATCTTGAAAACAAACTAAGAATCCTCAAGGATTTTGCTCCAATATGTGTATGGCCCATTATCTGCGATAGAACTAAGGTCATGAGTGTAAATACAATAAAATCACTTATGACACCTTGGTATATGACAACAAAAACTTGGAGAAGTGACTTCATAGAAATATCTTGGAATTTATATTCATAACAAGCTCAACTAGAATTATAACATTGAAAAATGATTATTGGGGATGGAAAGCTTATTATGGGCTTGGCTCATTGTAATTGATTGATCTTTGGATTTAAGGATAGAGAAAGAAGAAACTCATTTTTGGGACTCTTGTTACACCTGTTGTTTTTTATGGATGTGAAGTCTAGGGCAGTAGTATCTCTCATGAATCCCAGGAGAAAGATAGAGAAAATCTGAGAATAATTTTATAACCTATAATCTCAAATTAAAATAATCCCTATCATCCTCCTTTTAGAAACAAGCATCTCTCCCCATTGAGAGCATGACTATGATAGATACCTAATGTATAAGAGCAAGTTAATGACACATGGAATACAACAAGATTCCTAGAGGTAGCGTCAAGTTGTAACCACCTTAAACTCAAGCAAGGATGGAATAAAGATGCCAGTCTTGGCTAAACTATTGAGATCATGGAGACACCACAGAATAAAGATACTATTAAAAATATCATCAAATAAAATTTAAGGAGAAATGTGGTGTGATAAAGAGTTAGAGGAAAAAACAAAATGGTGTGATAAAGAGTTAGAGGAAAAAACAAAATTAAGGTATTATAAGGATGTAATCAACCCTAATCTAGAAGATCATAAGTATCTATCTGTTCTGACAAGTGTAAAGAAAAAAAAAACATTGCTAAGATAAGAACAAATTATCACGAGCTCCATAGTGAAACTAGGTGTTGGTCAATTTCTAAAACACCATGGGATGAAAGAGTGTGTCACCTTTGTGACACTAAGAAGGTTTAAGAGGAAAAACACTTTCTCTTAGATTGTCCGGCCTATAGACAGATTAGATCTCATTTTCAAAATATTTGTCACACTACCAACCTTCCTAACCTCTTAACTCAACAAAACTATGGTAATCTTGGAAATCTTGTCACACTACCAACCTTCCTAACCTCTTAACTCAACAAAACTTTGGTAATCTTGGAAAGCTTGTCACACTACCAACCTTCCTAACCTCTTAACTCAACAAAACTATGGTAATCTTGGAAAGCTTTTTTTAATGCTTCTCAAGAACATAAACAAAATTCTAAAGAATCACAAGTAATCACTTCCCCTCTTAAAGTCTAATAGACCAATTCAATCTTAGTGAACATTAATCACATCATCATCAATATTCAAATAAACAATATTCATAATACATCTTTTATATTTCAACCATACATTTATTTTATATTCAAACCCATAGAATACCTAATACATGGTTCTCCATACAACATCTATCACTTTTGAAACTCTACATTCTTATTTTATTGTACCCCACATGTTATATTAGTGTCTCATCTTAATCAAACTTAACTATGAGTGTCATGTAGAACATTATATAATACTATAGTCAACATTTCATTTTTAATGTTTTTTAATATTGCAATCCTTGATTGTTTATAAATGATGTAAATGTGTTGAAATTACTCATTAAGATGGTTCGATCGTGCAATCAAAGCATTATTTAAATTAAATTTCAAGGTAATGCAAATTTGAACTAGTCATTTGCAACCACGAGAGTCCAGCCCACTATGGTGTCCAACTCTGGATGATGACCATAAATTCGTGTAATCATGTCATACAAAATTTAGTTGTCGGCTTTTCAATATATTTCTAGCTGCAATTATAGTTTTATAAACATTTCCTATCAGTGTATTCTTTGTAACAAGATGGGTTTTCAGAATCGTTGACCCTCATGATCGCGACGCTATTGGCGTTACTAGAGTTTATGAGCTGGCACTTATCCATTTGCTCGAATGGGGTCATGAATCTCATGATGGACAGGCGGGCCTGCCAGGAGCCATGAGCTCCGTCCATTTTCCGTCCAATACCGTACTGTCTGTTCAATAAATTTTCGTACTTACAAACTCTTCCCATTATATACCAGTAACTTGCCTTATCACATACAGTTAGCAAAGTACTCGCGATTCGAACAAAGATCGGGATTTGGATTCTGAGCAGTTACTTATCAGGGCTTTGAGGTAACCAAGTTTCTTGAACAACTGCAGCGGCTGAGGTTTGTTCCAGAATTTAAAGCTTCTTTCCGTAGATATTGTACGGTGCTCATGAAATATCTTTGCCTTCCTGCCTGAACGTTTTGTTGTTTTGATTTTCATAAACTCAATTATTATATGTATGCAGCAACTGTGACATCTGGACTGCTGGTTTGCGCAAGAAATTGAAAGTTTTGTTTCAATTCGGGATAAATTATTTGAAGATCGCTTGAAAATCTGTGTCCTGGCCCCAGATTTGGCCGAAAACCGCTTGAAGATATTCTAAATTGAATTATTGTGTTCGAAGTCTTTAAGATGACTGCCGTTACCGACATGCCTGGAAGTCTTAGCACCCGATCCGATC
>SNQJ01S0039017.1:0-14388 GCA_010110895.2 Picea sitchensis | reverse complement strand
AGTTAAACATCAGTTACAATCAAATAACCGCATTGCCTGAGTCTATTGGGCGCTTGGAAAAGCTGCAGTTTCTTAAGGTGGAAGGGAATCCTCTGGTTGTGCCCCCTCCCCAAGTGGTAGATCAGAGTGTGGACGCTATTAAAGAGTACATGGCAGACAGGCTGGAAGCCCACCGTGGCGGATTGAAAAGCGGGCGGGAATCCTGGTTGGGGCGCATAGCGTCGGGGAAATGGGTGAGATGCGGGACGCCAAGCTCTGATGTGTTGGCAGGAGCTTTGTCGTGGCAAAAACTTCGATTAGCGAACGGCAACTTTTCCCCGACCACACCTCGTCGAGCTGCTTTCTTGTCTCCAATTCGTCTCTTTGCTCCGCGACATTCGTCGTTGCCTGTTGGCGCTTTGGCCACGCCTCGCCGGACTCCGCACCACGTTTATTCTGAAGTCAACTCTCACAGCCGACTGTTCTGCTTCAAATGAAAGGGATTTTATTGTATTTAAATATATAAAGTAATAGTATTTAAATATATAAATGTAAAGTAGATTATACAGTGAGGTTTTGTTATCCTTTCTTCGGATGGTTGTTGGGGAAACACACTCCGCATGAAAGAGAGACTTGGTTAGGGTTATGGGCTGGTCTCGGATGAAGTGAACCAAAGCTACGCCTGCCGTCAATGTAGATTTTAAGTGCAAGATATATAAATGTAATTTCTACCTAAATAGTAGGGAAATTTTACCGTCAATGTAATTTCTATCTGTAAAATGATGTGCTATATTTGCTCTATTATTATTATTAATTATTATTATCATTGTTTATCTTTCCTAAAAATTTCTTATTTATTTTCAACTCTTCCACGACACATTCATTCAAAATCACATTCCTATTCATTTTGATTTAAAATTAACATCAACCACCTTTATGTGGGGAAACTTCAATTAATATTACATATCAAATATTTTTTTTTCTTAAATATTTTTGGAAAAATTCACCTAACACATTTGGGAGCAAGAATTATATTAAGTAGGAGAAAACACCCAACACAAACAATTAAAACTACACTCCACCAACAAAATTCTCATAATATTTTCATAATATTATTTACGAAAATAATGCAACATGAATACATGTCTCATTTATTTTTCGCTTAAAAACTTATGTTGATAACATCTAAAGTAGTGCGGCAATTTTTAATTAAAAAAACAACAAAATTCTCATAATATTTTCATAATAATATTTACTAAACTAGTGCAATGTCTCATTTATTTTTCCCTTAAAAACTTATGATCATGACATCTAAAGTGGTGCGGCAATTTTTAATTAAAAAAACTTGTAATGATAATATCTAAAGCCGAACGGTGCGGTGGATACAAGAATGCACACAAGTGGCTTTTACTTTCTACTTGCTTAATCGATAGATAGGGGTTATAGCTTCTTTTATTTTTACTTTAGACCAAACTTTTGACTATATTTAATGGATAGAATGTTTCGTTGTTAAGGTTTTATTTTAACTTCTTTACTTGATACCTTAATTTTTATATTGAATATTTAGTAGTTAGAAAATTAACATATAAAATTATATTATTATTCCAATATAGTTATTGGTTAGTTATTTAATTTAAAAATGATTATTTTAATTAAATAAGGTTTATCTCTACACAATAATGATGGGATTACAAGTAGTTACTAAGAATATATTTTATATAGCTTTAAGGTTATTCTCTATTTTATGAATACTTGTTATTGTAAGTGGAGCTTTAAGGGGTTTGTCTCTTCAACGAGGCTCATGAACATTGCTCACTCGTTTGGAATACTAAGCATGTTTAATCTTATTTAGTCCTGTATTTTCTTGTGTGCATTTAGTTTTTCTAAATATTTATATGGTTATTTTGTTTTTTCTTATTAAGCATGTTATGAGAGGTATTAGAGCTCTTCCCTAAGCTAGCACAAATGTAAAGTTTAGAAATACAAGTAGTGTCACTTGGTTGGAGACCCTTGTAAGCCTTATTGGTACCCCTTTGATTGTCTACATCAAAAAACATATGTATACATATTTGTCTTCCACATACACTCAGTTATACTAAAATCCCCTTAGGTGCACTTGAAACTAGCCTTACTTGAACCTTTTGGTCGTCTTCTCACTATAATATGTCAATAACAACACTTGGAGAAATCACTCTCTAGTACTTGGGAATTGGGTAGTACATGATAAGGGTAGGCTATAACCTCCTTAATTAGTGCTATGAGAGATTGGTTCAATTACTATTGTTATAAGTCCACATTTATATCAAATGAATATAGAACCTAACACTCCTTTGTCCTTAGGATATACAAACACTAGCCTCTGTAACATAGGCCACAAAATTCCTACATAAAGTAAACTATCAATACTTTGGGGATCTTGTTAGTGTACAAAAGCTATGAGTAATACTCATATAGTGGTGGAACTTTTAAAAATACAAATATGGGTTTTGACAACACACTTGTTGGACCTATCTCAAAAGATTCCATGTGTAGCACTGGTTGTCGTGGTACCACTCTTAAGTAACCATTTTTTAGTGGCCCCGATAATACACTTGTAAAAATATATCTCAAAAGACTCCTTATGAGATGTTAATTTCATTGTTATAACTCTCTAGTAACATTCTTTTGTGGACCACGAAAAAATGGCGAGCCCAATCGAGAAGGAGAAGAAGCAACATACAGAGAAGGATCCCGAGACGGAAACAAAACCAGACTCCGCAGAAGTAGTCTCTGTCAAGATTCCAGCACCCCCAAGATGGAAGAAAGAGATCATCTCATCGAAAAGGATAGCGGCTGACATAGTAGAAACAACAACAACGTCATAGGAAACCCTAACACAGGAACAAAAGAGGGAGTTGTTGGTTATGCAACCCCTTCTGGAAGGAGGGTTTTTCAAGGAGACATCGAGAGACACCTATGTGGCCCTTTCTAAATCTATTCTCTCACCTCATTTGGATGAAGAGGAACCTCCCTGGACAACTGCAACCGAGGAGGGAGGCTCCAACTCGTTCTCTGGCGAGAGAGAACTAGCCATTTGGGCCCAGATCAAAGCTAAGAAGAGATTGCGGGCGCGGAAAGTGTTGAACCCTAGCCACCATCTTCGCCTTGATCTCGAGTACGAGAGACATTCAATTATCATAGAACTCAGAGATCTTCATCTCTTGGGGGATTCTCAACCCTCACTCTGTTACAAGAATCGAGTTAAGAGTGATGCAAGATCGAGGCTTCATTCTGAATATCGTGCCGAGGCCATCTCTGAGATTGAGGCAGGCTTCCCTCTTTTTATAAATACCATCACCAGATCTTCTCTCTGCTTGCATGCTCAAGATTCAGACTCCGTCTTTGAGATCAAAACCTTAGTGCACCAGGATACAGGTATTCTGCCTGGATTTCAATGACTAATCTTTGAAGGATGAAAAATTGTGGATGGCTCTCCGCTACGGGACTATGGGAATCTAAAAAATGAAACCATTTATCTCACTTCTCGTCTGTGTGGAGGAGCACCTTCCTTTAGTCATCCAAGCTCTTACAAGCATGTCGTGAAAACAAGGATTTCTGCTCCTTCGGGGTCCAAGGCTGAAACTTCAGGAGCAAAGGAGATTTTTGGCTCTGCCTTCATTGTGGAGCATTCTGTAGAACCTCCAACAACAAAAGTCCAAGATCCCCACGTCTATGGCTCTGCCTTTGTCTACCAGTAAAAATCCCTCATCTGTCACTTCAACAGACTATGGCCCTCGACCTCTACACTAAGAGAATGGGTTAACAAGACCTGGTCGTCAGGTCATGAGATGTTCTTTTGCTCCAAAGGGTTGTTCATCGTCAAATTTTCCATAGAATCCAAATGTCAATGCGTGCTAGAGAAAGGTCCTTGGTTCTGGGGCAAATCTGGTATTTCCATGCAGAGATGGTTCCCTGAATTCAATCCATTGACCATGACAACCATGACTACACCAGTCTGGGTAAGACTACCCAATCTACCCCTACATTTTTATATTCTATCTTTTTTATCTACCCTGGGAAATGCGTTGGGTAGATTTATCAAGACAGACACAGACCAGATATTGAAAGGCTTCATCACTTTCACCCACATATGCATTGAAATTGACCTCATTCAAGGGTTTCTAGATAGGATTCTTATAGATTGGACTAAGGAAGATAATTACATGTAGATGTTCGATTATGAGAACACCGTAATTACATGTAGATGTTCGATTATGAGAACACCACCTGCATGTCGCCCCGTTAGAAAATAGGGCAACCTCCATGCAACTTTATCCCTTCTACTGTCCCCTTTGGAGTACTTAAAAGAGCTATACTGGTTGCAAGACCCAAAATCAAAAAGTCCCTTCAACCCTCCAACAATGTACAACAAACCAACCCAGATCCAAAACACCAGCCCTCGGCTTCTGCACAAAATCTTGAAGGTTCAGAAGTCCTGATTCTAATTCCCGCAGTTAAGCCTTTTCACCCACCCCTCAAAAATGGGGAAACGAATGATATAATCATGGCCACAACCCCGCTCCTAGGGACTTAGAAGCATGCTCGTGAATCAGACAATTTAGACAATGACAAAGAAGCACCCTTTTCTTCAACAACTCAAGATTATGACATTTCCTCAGACCATCTTCCTTTGGTGGCGAAAGTTGCTGAGCCTATCATCTCCTCTGGTTGGATTGATGTTCGTAAGAAAAAAGGAAGAAAGGTTCCTCTCCGATCAACACAATGATCCAACCCTTTCTCCTTATCTTGTAATGTTTCATCTCACTTTGCCCACACACTCCTTGTGGTTCTCTTTTAGCATAGGCTAGGTTCTCTATGCAAATTTCACCAAAGATTCACAGGGAAGTGGTAGTAGATTCTACAGGAGGGTGAGGGAAAATATTAGAGGATATTTGTAAGTGAGTAAAAATAGAACAAGGAGTAACCCTAGAACAAGCTTGACATAAATAATGAATTGTATTAACTAAATGAGTAAAAATAAATAATGCATGTGATATACTCTACATGGTTAAGTGAATTTTCCATAGTAGTTATCTATAGAGATCTATACACTCATTGATAGAAACCGAAGTAATTTTCCACTCATTCCTATTTAATTGGTCCATGCAATCATCAGTTAACTGAGTCACATGTGTGGGGTAAGAGAAACTAATGCATGCACATGATATTTTCCCTCTTGGTTGTGTGAATGTGATAGGCACCCTCCTGGTGAGTGAACTGATGTGAACATGCAAATGCATAAGTGTCCATGCATAAAACCAAGGTTTCCATGCATAAGTGTCCTCCACTAGTCTAAATGAGGTGTAACCGACTCTGAATTGAAGAGGAAAGGCACCCTATTTTGTAGGAGGAACCCTAATTTGTAAGTGAGTATTCTCAGGAGGGATTATCCTCATCAATGGAAGTTCCCTAAACATTAGACTATCAACATTAGGAAAATAATTCCTAGGTGAGTGTGTAATATCCCCAACACCCCTCATGAACACTACTATGGTGTAAATGACAAATGGGTCCCAAAAACCAAGGCCATGTGAGCTACCCATTCTACTATGCATATTATAATGAACATTGAAAGTAGAGGAAAGTGGTAAATCCTCATGGGAACAACCCCCACCCCACCCCAAAGTACGATGTATAAAAAATTAATAAGTAATAAAGGCATTTCTGATACTATGTGAAGTTTCGGTGAAACTTGCACATAGAAACTAGCTAGTAAAAAAATCATGCAAATCTTGTGAGAGAGAAAAGGGAGGAAAGCTTTAGAGAAAGAATGAATTGTTTTAAATGAATGAGTAAAAATTAATAATACACATGATATACTCTACATGGTTGAGTGAATGCGTCATAGTAGTTATCTAGAGAGATCTATACACTCAATGAAAGAAAATGRMGTAATCTTCCACCTAGTCCTAGTTCACTGGTCCATGCAATCATTGGTTAAATGAGTCACACATGTGGAGGTATTAGAAACTAATGCATGCACATGATATTCACCCTCCTGGTTTCATGCATGCGATATGCGCCATCCTGGTGAGTAAACCGACGTGAACATGCAACTGCGGGTGTTAAAACCAAGGTTTCCATGCATAAGTGTCCTCCACTAGTCTAACTGAGGTGTAACTAATCGAAATTGAAGAGGAAGGTGTCCTAATTTGCAGCGGAATATTTTTAGGAGAGAATATTCTCATCTATGGAAGCACCCTCAACAATAGACTATCAACCTTAGGAAAAGAGTTACCTAGGTGAGTGTGTAATATCTCCAACACCCCACTTGAACACTACTTGGGTGTAAATGATGAATGGGTCTTGACAACCAAGGCCATGTTAGGTACCCATTTTATAGTTCATATAAGAATTAAAATTGAAAGTAGATGAAAGAGGGAAAACCTCATGGGAACCCCCCCCCTCAAAGTACAATGTGTCAAAAAAGAAGAAGGAAGAAAGGCAATTGCTAAGAAATTGTGTCCTTCACTCTAAGATTATTGCGTAGGAAGTGGAACTTTTACTCAATAAATGTCTTGGTGAATACATATGCATTCTATTCGACATATGGATAGTACTACAAATGGATGATCCTTCCATGTACCAATTCATTGATATAATGCATATGGATCTCGATGTGTTTGGTTCGCTTTTGTTGCACTGGGTCTCTACAAAAATTGAGAGTACTTTGATTGTCACACCAAATGAGAGCTAAAGGTGGAACTGGATGCCAAGATTAATGAGGAAGTTATGGATCCAATTTTTTTGAGTAGTGATGTTGATTGCTCCTCTATACTCGCCCTTTGCTGACGATAAAACAATGGCTGAATACTTTTTTCTCGACGAAGATATGGGACTAGAACCCAAACTGAGCATGTACCCAAAAGTGGACTTGCGATCTATACTATCACCATCCCAATCAAAATCTATTAATCGCATAAGATCCAATGCACAAAATGTTTCATAGTGGATCCCATAACTGGTGGTGCCTTGAACATTTTTGAGGATGCACTTGGTATCCTTCTAGTGTAGCTCATGTATCTCCTGCATGTACATGTAAAATGCCCTTACTAGATATGAGAGATATGGTCGGGTGTAGGTGAGATACAAAAGGATCCCCACAAGATGTCGATATAAGGTGCTATCCACCAACGGTGTATCCCTTCCATCCTCTAGATGTACCCCAGACAAAAAAGGGTTTGGTCATTTACTTGCGATCGGTCATGTGTAATATAACCAAGAGATCCCCAACGTACTTAGTCTGAGATAGCTTGATCCTTGAATCATCTTGACTTATCTTGATACCAAGGAAACTTTTCATTATACCCATGTATTTCATAGAAAACCTGTCATGAAAACTATATTTGACCACATCAATTGCAAAAGTTGAAATCCCTTTGATCAAGAGTTCATCAACATATAGAGCTAAGACCAGAAAGGAGTTTGAGGTTCTTAGCATGTAGACATTTGGATATGATTTACATATAACAAAATTCTCAGAAAGAAAATAGGCATGTGTCTTCACATACCATGATCTAGGTGGTTTCTTGAGGCCATAGAGTGACTTTTTTAATTGGCATACTAAGGATGAGTTCAGTTTGAACGCATGGGGTTGCTCCATATAAATATTCTCTGAGAGATCCCCATGAAAAACGGTGTTCTTCATGTCCATTTGGTGAACTTCCCACACTTTGGTTTTTGCAATGAAAATGGCCAATCAAATGGAGTTCGTCTTTGCTACTGGAGAAAAGGTATCATCATAGTCTATCTCATGGATATGTTGGAAACCTTTAGAAAACAGTCTTTCCTTGTACCTACTCACATGTCCATATGTTTCCTTCTTGGTTCTGTAGACCCATCTAGATCTAAAAATATTCTTGTTTGAAGGAAGCAGAACCATATCCCAAGTCTAGTTCTCGAGGAGAGATTTATACCCCTCGATAAGGGATTCCCTATGGGATTCCCTATAGCCTTTGCATAGGTATGCGGTTCTGAATCTAGAAACATGTAGTAATGCATGGGCATCACTAGTTTGGTAGCTGTGAGTGCATGAGGAGGATCCTCAAACCGGGACCTTTTTCTCCTCTAATCCATTGAATCCCCTAGAAGGTCACTTGAATCATGTAAGGTGGTCTATGCCCACTTGGGAATCTGATGTGGATCATCATATGCATTATCATCATTGATATGCTCATCATCTTCTGAATCATATTTGAAACTCATATTCAAATCATGACCTGAATTAGTAGACTCATCATTGTTGATGTTTGGTGTAGGAAGAGATAGAGAGGTCTTTGCATGTGGATCCAATAGTGCATGCAAGGTACTTTCCTTAAACTAGATACTTTTCTCAATACTAAACTTGAGTGCTGGGGGATCAATCAACTTATAACCCTTCACACCATCGGGATATCCAATGAATATGCATGTGATGCTCTTAGGATATAATGATTTCCTCTTTTTAGAGGATACATGGGCACAAACGCATGATCCAAATATTCAGAAGTGGGTGACTTCTGATTTGGTGTTTCTCCATGCTTAAAAGGGAGTCCTATCTTTGAAAATTCTATGAGGATATTCATTCTTAATGTAGTTATGAAAATTAAGTTCCCCAGTCGAAAGATTTGAAGGAAGAGACCTTGCGTGAAATGTGCAAGTGGCCATATCTTTGAGGGATCTGTGCTTCCACTTAGTTATGTTTTTTAGTTGTTGAGTGTAAGGTATTGTATGCTGCAGTTGTATACCTGCATCTGAATAAAGATATTGGACATATGGCTTCACATATTTTCCCCATTTGTCTATATATAGGATATTAATCTTCCTCCTAGGAGTCTCTACATTATCTTTGAAATCTTTGAGATGCTCAAAAACTTTAGAATTCTACCTAAGAAAACACACCCAAGTGTATCATTATAAATCATCAATAAATATAAGCACGTACATCGCCTTGCAGATGGAGGGATGTAGAAAGGGTCCCACAATATAACTATGGATGAGATCCATGAGAGAGGAGGCCCTCCAAGCCTTCCCTTTCTCAAAATTCTCTCGAGGATGTTTTCTAAGAATGCATCCTTAAAAAAATCCTTTGGAAAAGTGTATTTCAGGAAGGCTTATGTCCATTCCATGTTTGTTGAGTTGTTGCATTTATTTGATCTTTAGATCACCAAATATTTCATGCCAGAGTCTACTAGCATCATCAACATGAGCTAGTAATAAAGAGAAAGTGTATTTACCAGTAAACTTACTAAATGTATACAAATCAGACTAGATATTTAAATCACCAACAACAATCTTGGAGTTATCATGCATGTCATATATGGTTACTAAATCAGGTGTCAATTCCACCCTTTTTCCTATTTCTTAATGCACTATCTAATAAACAAAGATTAGATTCACAGAGAGTTTTGGAACATGAAAGAAGTTCTCAAAACTTCCATGTTCGAGTTCTACTCTCCCTTGTCTAGTGATATCTACTAGAGTATGATCACCCATGAGGATGGGAGGACCTGTGCATGAAATAATAGAATATAAAAAAAATTGCGGCTACCATATGATGGGATGTGCTTGAGTCTAGGATCCATGCATTAGGAGAAGAATGAACATAAATTGAAGTGTTGGCATAGGGGAAAACCTAGGGTTCAAATATTAACAAAGAACCAACAAAACCATGACTACCAGCCCAATTGGAAACACCAGTGAAGAAGGAGAAGTCTCACCCGAGGTAGAAGAATGGGGGGTTACAGGACACAGGTGTCTGTAACCAGGCTGGGACATGATTATGTGATAAGAGCACTTTGCAGAATATTACGTTAATGCTTAGGAAGTGAACATGCAGTAGTTTGTTAGCCTCGTTAACACCACAAAGAATAATCGAAGACAAATAAGCGCAGTAGCAACAAGTGATTATGCACCCTGAGCACTTAGGACTTAACATTATGAGTTAAATATAGCATCCATTTACCCTTTAACCTAGGTAAAGTAATTAAGCAACAAAATATCTATTCATTACACATGATAATAAAAGCGCTAAGAAAATGTATAACAAAAATAACACTTCACAAAGAAAACCATTAGACACCAGATATACGTGGTTCACCCCAGGGTGGCGATACATCCACAAACCGCTTCGTCTCTTTATTATTCGCCAAAATATTACATCCAGTCACTCCTGTGCACTAAGACACAGAGTTGAACTTCACACAAGACAGGAGATCTGTGCACTAAGCACTAGATCCTCCTTCTTTACCTTCTAAAAATATGTTAAATGCGCAGAGCCAAAATCTCTTATCGCGACACTTAACACCTTCTACAAAATCACAGTTTAGCACAAAGCCTCGACCACATACATTCCTTCACACAAAATAAATTCTTGCTTCTACAATACATTCCTCTTTATTTATACTTTACAATAAGGCCTAAACATGGGGAAAACCCATGGGCCGACATCCCATAAACCCATTACAAAACCCAGAGGACCCCTTATTAAGTCCACATAACCCTCAAAATATGTGAGATCTGTGATCTCAGCTCCTCCCGGGAACTCCTACTTCGAACAACGTGTCGACGTCCAAAAGTGGGCCAAAACTGTCCAAAGTTTCCCCAAACCTTGGGTAAGGGCCAACATGAAGCATGAGAATTACCTCTTTTATCTGGTAGTTGGAGCAAACTTCTTCTTGGAATTCTCAGGAATGTAGTCCCTGAGATTATTCTGTTGAAGTTCCTTTTCCATGAGATCTATTATCTTATTCATGCATGATGATTGGGAACAATGATCGTGGTTGCAATAACTGCATTTTAACTTCCTTTTCTTTCCCTTTCTACCTTTGGAGTTGGAGGAATCATCAAAGGGTTTGGAATTTCCTTCCTTCTTGTGTTCAGAATGTTCCTTTCCATTTCCTTTATACTTGGAATTTATATTGAATGTGTTGCTTCTCTCATGCACAACAAGTGCATCTCCATTGGAACCCTTGGTTCTCCCCATTTTGACGAGCTTACCTTTCTCATGTCTTAGGGACTCAATAAACTAGTCTAATGTAGGAATCTCCCACGTTGCTTCTGAAGTGAATCTCATTGTATGGAATGTTGAAACAAACACAACATACTCTAGAACAAGTTTTTTCAAAACATAAAGGATCAACTGATTGTGTTGAGTTGATTTTTCAATACCAAATCCCTTTAGATGAAGAAAAAGGTACTTGAAATTCATGAAAAAGTCCTAGATGTTATGAAAGCTTATCAGATTGAAGGAATGAAACTCTACCCCGAGTATGTTACCTCTCATCTTGTCCTATTTTCCAAAGAGATTTTGTCCAAATTTCATATGTAGTAGTACAAGATTCAATGCGAAACAATAACTCTAGGGACATTGAAATGCAAATAAGGTCGTAGGCCTCATCCATGATGTTGAGATACATGTTTTTATCAATAGATGATGTTGGCTAAACCTCTATAGCCATTTTTATTCAGTACAAGCATCTACATATGAGATGATGTAGAATTGTTCTCGATCAAGCATGAGATAAATAATGAATTGTATTAACTGAGTGTGTAAAAATGAAAAATACACATGATATACTCTCCATGACTAAGTGAATGTGGCGTAGTAGTGATCTATAGAGATCTATGAACTCACTGAAAGAAACCAAAGTAATATAACATCTAGTCCTAGTCAATTGGTTCATCCAATCATCAGTTAATTGAGTCCCTAAACGGTTCATATATGCATTCAGTTTCGTCCCTACCACAATTCAATTATGTGGCATTGTCTCCCATGCTTTCAAATACTGATGAATATGAGCTTCTCACTATAAGTTAAATCTATTATGACTTGGATCCAGTAGTTGACATGGTCATCTCTTCGATAGGGATATTGGATTCAGATCTCCCTACCCTTATCAAGGCCGTCGACATGTATTGCTTCCAGAGTGATTTTCTTCCATCTAGTGAAGATCTCTTGGAAGCCATGATTGACGTTTATCCCTTGACATGTACTCCTTCCAAAGAATTGTCCTCTTGGAAGCCATGATCAAGATGAGCGATGAGCATAGTTTTACTCTCTGTAGCAAGCTTGTTAAAAAATGAAACATAATCTATGTGCATAGTTTTCCTCTCTGTAGCAAGCTCATTAAAGCATGAAATAGAAATCTAGGGATTGAACCTAGAACCTTGAGCATAGTTTTTCTTCTCTGTGGAAAGCTCATTAAAAAATGAAATGGAAGTCTCGAGCATAATTATTTTATTGTGTCAATATCGTTAAAAAATGAAATTGTCGCCTCTCCTAACAAGTCGAGTCTTTCGCTAGATCTCTTAGATATCAATTCAAGTCTTTAGCTATATCTCATAGATGTTGAGTCAAGTCTTTCGATAGGTCTCATATTTGAACCTTCCTTTCATCTAACATTATCCTTTTTCTCCATCTAGTACAAAAATTGGTGACAACCTCAAAGTTCACGAATGAAATGAAGCTTGGGGGGCATGTCTCCAGCCTTTGATTATCATTTTGGAGTCAAGCTGCTAACTTTTCAATATGGGGGCAAAGTACCAACCATCCATGGGTATCCCTACCTCTGGAAATCACGTTGCGAAATTACAAGCATAAGTTTAATTTTGTTTGAAGATTGTGTAAAAATGAAACCAATACCGAGCTTAGTCTTTGTTCTTTCTCATGCTCGTAAATACATGAAAATGTAACCGAGTAAACTTTTATCACTTTTTCAAAATCACAAAGGCTACACGAAAAAGGAACCCCCTGGAGTTTTCTTTAAGCTCTTTTCAGACTCTCTAAACATGAAAATATTGTCGAGTGATCTTGATTCCTTTCACACTCGTTAAAAGGTTTGAAAGTGCATCTTTCGAGTGGTATTTTATCTCTTTTTCAGCCTCGCGAGACTAAAATTACGAAAAAGGAAAACCATGGAGTCACCTTTAAGTTCTTTTCAGACTCTCTAAACATGAAAAACCACTGATTTTTCCTTCTTTGGACTTGCTAAAATACACATTGAAGGACCCATATGGGAACGAACCCTTACTTCTTCCAGTTTTTTAAACAAAGGAAGATGAACTTACCAAAGGTGAGTTATATCGAGCATGTTTTACCCTCCTCGAGCTCGTTAAATTAAAAAGAGGCACTCATCTATCTGGGTGGGGGAAAAAATTGAAGGAAGTGGGTGAAGTTTTTGAGAATCCTTTATGGTAGTTATTATCGCCCTTGAACATGGAACTTGTTTGCGTCTCATATTATAGTTGGGTAATCCGCTTGTCTCTAAGTCATACCAATTCCATGTGTCGCCATACTTTTTCTTCCAGTCGAAGAGTGCTCTTATTTTTGTCACATTACATTTTTGGTACTCATCGAGTCAATACTGCCAAGTCAATTGTCGTGCCTCATCATGTTCAAGGGTTCACTTCAAACCATCCATCTACAATATTTCTAGTTTCCATTTCATGTGTCAGTTCATACTCATTCGATTCACCATATTACATCACTTTCCTATGTCATTTTCATGTCGTTTATGGGGGATACATCAAGGCCCTCCATCGACGAGTCTTTTTCTGTCGACTTCAACACATCATCCAAGAATTAGACTTATAAACTAGTTAGTACCTTGTTTCCTGCATGCCTCAATGGAAGGCCTCCTCACTTCTGATAATGGGTTTACATCATTGACCTCTTATCAGATGATTCCGTGAATGTCCAACCTCAACTCATTTATTCACATTTGTTGGGATGTACAAGGGTACCTTGGGAGTCATTGACATCATTTGTGATTTCCCTCGCACTTGTTAATGGTTTACCTCAATGACTAGTAATCAAGTGGTTTCTACCATGTTCAACATCAAAATATCTATTCACATGGCTAGGTTTGTACAATATTGGGATTGGGACAAAGACCCTGGATTGATCATTCACTCTGTTAAACAACTTTTCCCAAGCTGCGAAGGAGATCATTTGAGCATGCTTATGTATAGACTATCACATAGATACACATTATATTGGTATGTGGCTATGTTTTATCATCTCTTAGCTCCACTGTGTATTTTTCATGGCTAGGATAAGTTCATGTCATGGAGGTATGGATCCGCATTGTATCTTTGGTGTTCATATCCTTAGTCAATATTTTTCATGGATCTGGAGTGTATTGGTCGAGGATTGTGCTTTGAGTCATCTCGTATTCCAAGCATAGGTATGTTTTCCTCATAGATGGAACATATATTAATACTATTTGATGGTTGTTTGCAGCCTCTTACATGTTCTCCAACTCCACACCCTTGCATTAAATATTTGTAAAGTGTTTCAACCATCATTCTCTCTTCTAACCTCACACTTTAGGGGGCATTATGTTACACATGAAATTTTCACACTTAGGTACCTTTACCTAAGTGTCGTAA